>JAPQNM010000044.1:23954595-23959595 GCA_029783475.1 Metacarcinus magister | reverse complement strand
GTAGACTATAAGGAGGACAAGAGGAGGACACTTACATTCCCCTCAAAGGAAGAACACCTACCAAGGGACATAACAAAGTGGTATAGGCTGCTTGTGGTGTTTGTTACGAAGGTAGAAGAGTGAAGAGGAGAAACAAACAAGAAGAGAGGAGCAGCAGCAGGAGGTGGTGGTGGTGGTGGTAGAAGGCGTCCTGTAGTGTCCTGTCCCACCTCCCTTCTCTTCTATCTTGGTCTGCAGTATGCCCACCGCGCTCATCATCTTCGACCACGTGTTCCTGCTCATCCTGTTCCTGATCGCCCTCTTCTTCGGCGTGTTGGCTGTCATGGTGAGACACAGGCGGAGGGTGGTAGGGATGTCAGGCGCCGCCTCTCCGCTCCTCTAAGAAGTGTAAACCAGCCCATCCCCAGGGAAGGAGGGGGAGCCTGTTTGCTGATACAACCCACCTCACCCCCATGAAATCACCGGGCATAAGTATCTCCAAGTAGTAAGGGGATAACTTCAGCCCACCGTAGTCCAGCTCACCTCAGACGAAGGAAAGACGTTCCAGCCCACAGCAACACGACCTCAACGTTATGTTCTCTTGGGTATAACTTTTCCTGCAGCATTGGAAGTGAACGTTCTTCCAGCCAGGCACGCACCGCTCCACCCGCCCCTCCCCTTCAACTTAAAGCCCGAGGGAGAACGAAGGAAGGCATCTCAACGCGTCACCATCTGCAGTGTTTCAGTCCAGTGGGAAATTGTTGACTCAAGAATTTCATATTAAGTGTACCTGTCTGCCGTAGTGAATTAGTTGAGGTTTATTCTGTATATTGAGTGGAGTCAGTTGGTTAGTGAGGCAGCAGCAACAACACATTTGTCTTGCTTTAGAGTTAATGCAACACCTTTCCTCTTTCTTCCATTTGTTACATTCCCTGTCACACTAATATTAGAAAAAAGTGTTATTGCACCGCCGGGAGTCAGTCACACTAGTACTTATACACAATTTGTCTGTCTGTCACGTATTGGTGAGGGAAACCTTTACACTCATTCAGACACTTCCAGTACTTTCAACACATATATCCACTACACACACACACACACACACACACACACACACACACACACACACACACACACACACACACACACACATACACACATACACACTGCAGAAGGCATCATGAACGCCTTGCTGGCTCTGGACGCTGGGTTCCTCGGCCTCCTGCTGGTGGTGGCCGTGGCGTGTTTCGTGTACACTGTTGTCCCCCCCTTGAGAGCCTCCCCCCGCTTCACCCACCTCACCCACGTCATCACCCCAGAGATACCCAGACCCGTGGACGCCGTGGCACCTGTTGTGGATGTGTGAACGTGGATCCTGTAGGAGGGAGGGAGGGAGGAAGGGGCGGGGATGGGTTAGATGTAGTAAAAGTTGAGTGTTTGGTGAGGTGTATGAGAGTGACTGAGTGAGTGTGTGTGTGTGTGTGTGTGTGTGTGTGTGTGTGTGTGTGTGTGTGTGTGTGTGTGTGTGTGTGTGTGTGTGTGTGTGGCTTAGTTAATGTACGTTTAATTATTAATTAATTAATTTATTCAATCATTTATTTATTTATGTATTGGTTGGTTGGTTGGTGAGTTTCATTAATTGATGATGCATCGTGGTGGTCGTGGTGGTGGTGGTGGTGGTGTAAGTTGTTGATTGAAAATGTGTGTGTGTGTGGGTGTGTGTGTGTGTGTGTGTGTGTGTGTGTGTGTGTGGCTTGGTGAGGTGAGGTGAGCTGCAGGGTGATGGAGGAACAGGAAATAGAATAAGAAGAGGAAGCGGTTCATCAATGGCTAGGATAAAAAGAGTGCCAACCATAACTTATTGATGTGGGGTTAAAGCGTGTGTCTCCATGCGATACAGATCGGTGCTTGCTGACCTGACCTGCGGTGTTGATCTTTACTACATTATTGGACGCCCATTATCTCCTGTGGCTCCTCAGTGTTTTTGACAATATTATGTTTTATTTATATATACATATTTTCATACGTATGACGTTTTTTTGTCTTTATGTGACCTGATGAATATTCCAGTTGACTTATGTAGTGATTAATTAACATATATTGTAATTAATTCTGGCTTTGTAACTGCGTGTCAAGGTAACGTGGTGAGATTGGCTTTTGTTTATTAGTACAGGTTTTGAATGATGACTCTCGTCTTGGTAACTGCAAGGTTAAAGGGACGCAGCTTGTCCTTAAGTGTTCCTCTGAGTTTGAATTTATGTATTTATTTATTTATTCTTATGTTTCACCTAGAGGTAACGTGACCTTGTTTCATTGTACGTATCATGTTAAGTACTTAGCTGTATGGAGTACTTTTAATGAGTCTCACGTATGTACTGTTGAAGAGCTTGTGTAGAATGCAGGGTGTTTAAATCTCACGTGCTCTTACACCGCGATGGATAATGGCAAAGAAGAAATACTGAGCCGACCACACATGTGCTTGGTGCCTCCACACTCACCATCGGCCCGCGTGTTGGTGACCCGCAGCAGTTAGTGACCGTGGTGATCTTTACGTGTTGTAGATCATGTCTTCGTGGCTTTATGTAACTGTAGCCAAAATACACTAGTTTATATCAGTCACTAAGGTTGGTCTACTTATCGGGTATTTTATTAATTGTTGTATATCAGAGTGTTATTAGGGAAAAGGAAGTGGCTTTGTCTCCATTTATTTTTAACATAGCCGGGTGGTACAGCTGGCAGAGGACAGGAGAAGAGTATCGTTTTCACCTGACCATCTGCCTGCTTCAAATAGTGTCAAGTCTTGTATCATCAGGAATTGAATCGCTTTGGTCACTTTTCTTTTTCTTTCTATGCCCATGGCCAAAGCTGTACTCGTGATTGTAAGGATACGCCTGAAGCTCCCGCCAGATATCACTACAGGCGTGTGTGGACTTCACAAACCATATCAGATGTCACCTGTGCTGTGAGGTTACCCTACTGTCACGCACCACACGTCACCACTGCTCCAGGATAACCTCTGTGGGCCGGAGTATATGCCATCAATGCTTCCTGATAACTTTCCTTACTCTGTACCACACCAAGCCTGTTATAAAGACATCATTCTGAGTCGCATCTCACGTCATCACATACAAGCCATGTTAAGCTTATCATTACACAGATGGAGCAAGACTTAGGGTTGTTGAATAAAGAAAGGAAGGTTTGCTGGATGCCTCAGTGAACTTGATGAGATAGTGACGACATGTGAATTGTATTTGTATTCTTATTATTCTTATTATCTTGAGTGTGTGGCCGTCACGCTGGTGGTGACTGGGTACGTGACTGGGTACGTGTAGTGGTGAGGTGACGTGCATGCAGCCTTGCCGCCACCCTCCACCCTCCACCCTCCACCTTCACCCGACATGCACTATTCCTACACACCACCGTGGTTCATAGTGGTGGTGGTGGTGTCAATGTTGTTGGTGATGGTGATGGTGGACACAATAACACTATGTATCTATCATCAATACACTATATAGAATGAACAACTCAATTACTCTTATATAAAATACATACTTTTATCTATAGATCTTCGGGACATTTGTCTGCCTATATTTTTTGAGCGCCGATCCCACAAAACAGAGCTTATATTGGTGTAAAATAAAGGTGACGAGCCGAATACCGCCACGAGGGAGGCGAGCCGAGTACCGCCCTGCTGATCCAAGGAAGGCGAGCCGAGTACCGCCCTGCTGATCCAAGGAAGGCGAGCCGAGTACCGCCCTGCTGATCCAAGGAAGGTGAGCCGAGTACCGCGCCGCTGACCCAAGGAAGGTGAGCCGAGTACCGCCCTGCTGATCCAAGGAAGGCGAGCCGAGTACCGCGCCGCTGACCCAAGGAAGGTGAGCCGAGTACCGCCCTGCTGACCCAAGGAAGGCGAGCCGAGTACCGCCCTGCTGATCCAAGGAAGGCGAGCCGAGTACCGCGCCGCTGATCCAAGGAAGGCGAGCCGAGTACCGCCCTGCTGATCCAAGGAAGGCGAGCCTAGTACCGCGCCGCTGACCCAAGGAAGGTGAGCCGAGATAAAATGTCATTCTTATTTCACGGTCGTCTTAATTAATATGTAAAAATAATAAAATATATATATAAAAAAAACTGAGATATGTTTGTCTTTTTTCTTTGTGTGTGTGTGTGTGTGTGTGTGTGTGTGTGTGGTGTGTGTGTGTGTGTGTGGTGTGTGTGCTCCCAGAAGGTAAGTTGTTGTAATACTCACTCAGACATTTGTTCTGTTGTACTTCCACACTTGCAATATTCACGTCAAGTAGATATTATTATTATTATTATTATTATTATTATTATTATTATTATTATTTATATTCTCGAGAAAGTCCGACTCGTAACTCCTGTGAAAACAAAGTAAATAAATAACATGAATAAAATAACACACACACACACACACACACACACACACACACACACACACACACACACACACACACACACACACACACACACACACACACACAGCAGATGAAAGACTCCAAAACTTCCTCGCTTGCCTGCACTCAATAATTCTTTAGGCAGACATTCGTTTTCTTTGTGGTGGCTTTATTGAGGGAGGACATAAAACCAAAAGACAAAGGGCGGAGAAGAGGATGAAAAAAAAATATATGAGTATGGAATGAGGAGACAGTAAAGAGATGAAAGGAAAATAGACTAGAGGGAATAGATGAAGCTGAAAGGAGGCTTATGGGGGGGGGGTGTAGAGAGAGAGAGAGAGAGAGAGAGAGAGAGAGAGAGAGAGAGAGAGAGAGAGAGAGAGAGAGAGAGAGAGAGAGAGAGAGAGAGATTTTTCCACCATAATGAACATCCACTCAGGGAAGCTCAAGGGACGGGAGTAAAACACACACACACACACACACACACACACACACACACACACACACACACACACACACACACACACACACACACACACTAGGGAGGAGTAGGAGGCTAATAAACCAGACCACACCACCACCACCACCAAGTTAATCAAGTTAATGGCT
>JAPQNM010000044.1:23944650-23946995 GCA_029783475.1 Metacarcinus magister | reverse complement strand
AACCACCAACGTTGCGTTTCTTTGTTTTCCCCCCGCCGTTTTAACACGTGTTCTTCGTCCCCCGCCTCCACGTTGGTTACTACCGTCAAAATTCCGCTGCATCGCTTTTTCCGCATCGTTTTTACCGCCCTGACGTTTTACCTACCTTCCAACCACGCACGAGCGTGGACTTGCATTTCAGTTGTGAGCGGCATTAGTTATCACTCTGCGTTTTTTTCTACCCTCGCAACGCGCTCGTCGCTTTCTCGTCACACTCGCTCTCGTTAAAGTCACCCAGCCGCTGCAGTTTGTTTGTCTCCCCTCACACCCCGTCAGGGCTTGAATGTGATATTGTTTGAAAAAAAAATAAAAAAAAGAGAAAAAAAAGTGAAAAGAAAAAAAAATAAAATAAAAAAAAATAAAAAATAAAAAAAATAATAAAAAAAAAAAAAAAAAATGAAAAAAAAAAAAAAAAAAAACATCAAATAAAAAAAAAAAACAAGAAAAAAAAAACAGAGTAAGACAAACAGTTCTCTTCTTCCAACACGAAATTTAGAAGCAAACCCTTTTCCTAACGAACTCCGATAGTGGGTCTGTTGGGTTAAGGCAAACTCCTTTTAAAGCGACCTTCAGTTAAGTTTTTGTTATTGGGAAAAAACATGGAGTCGAGGACGGACAGATGTGGGATTTGGGAAAAAACAGTCTACTGTGTTCCAGAGTTAGCCACAAATAATGGGATTTAAAATAGGATGTGAACTAGTTTAGTGCTTAAAACTTCTCCTCTCAAACTTACATTTGGGGCAACTCTGCACACCATTAGTATTTGATCATCGTTGGGTTGTTAAGACGAATTTGCCACCTAAATGTTGTTCCTCGATATTTAGTGATGTTCTTGAGATTAACCCGAAGGTATTAAAGCTCTATCTCTTGATACAACCTCTATCTATCTCCTATCTCTTTTTTTTAACCGTTGTGTTACCTGCCCAAACTAGGAATGGACCCACCATAAAAGGGCCTACACAATCCAACAGTCTCATCAGGCTCCAACCAACACGCACCTGAAATGCCTGGGTGCCCTCAAAGCCATATTCACGAACTCCCTCACTCACCCTACCTCCCTTGCCCCTCATTCCCCAATCCAGCTATCATTTACTAAAGCATGCCTCGTGTCCGCGAAACAACTTTCTTACTACCTGATCCTTTCGGTACCCTCCTCCTGTTCTCCTTTACTTCTCCTGCTTCTTCAGCCATAAGTGGAAATCTACCGTGACCAGGTGAGACCACGTAAAAGTGGTTTTGTGTTTTCCCCCCGTTGTTTATTTGTCTGGTGGGTCTGTTGTCTGTCTGTTTGTTTTTTCTGGCTATTAGTGTCAGCCATGTTTATCTTTGCTTATCTGTGTGGTTGTTTCATGTTCTTTGGTTTTTATCGATGGATGGACTATCGGTATCGATCTGTATTGGTTCTATATAGGGTATGCGATCATCATCTAGTTATCGGTATGGATGTGTGATCTACGGTTGTCATATGTATATCCCCCCAGTGGCTGGCGCCCATGACTACCTGTGGCAACTCACACACACGATACACCACCCACACACACACACACACACACACACCCCACACACCACACACACACACACACACACAACACACACACACACACACACACAACACACCACACACAACACACACACACACAAAAACCCTATCAGTTTTTTTGCATTGGTAAGGTCACGGAAAGAAAGAAATAGACTGCCAACCTTGCCCCGGGCCCTGAAACCATGATTAGGAATCAACCTTGTTCATTTCCCCGTAGGCCTTTTTTTTTTGACGGGAGGCAGGAGCAGGAGGAAGGAGGAGGCAGGAGGAGGAGTTCAGTGTAGGTAGGAGGGGAAGAAGAAAGAACAAAGGAAAGTAGAAGAAGAAAGGGGAAAGGAAAGAGGAAGAATAAAAGACAAGAAAGAAAAAAAAAAAAAAGGGGGGTTGGTGAGATATGACGATATAGAGAAAACAGTTCATGATTAAAAAGGTTTTGAAAAAGTTGTATTTTTGGGTGAAAAAAAATAATGTAAGTCACATGATGATTTACACCCCACTCGCCTTTACCCCCCCTCGCTCTCCCCTTCTCCTTTAAGTAAGTTACGTTTAAAGTATTACACTCTTGCTATACAATGTATAAATATAAAATAATAAATTAAACAGTTCCCACCACAGGCCACCAAACACACCATGAACCCTATTGGGTGACAGACCAACGACCCGATTCCTAACAACACCGACTCATTCGTTCTTTTATTATAGACCGCTCTCCGCTGCCCGAACACGGGACTTATTTTTTCAACACCCACAGCTCAGAGGAAAAAGA
>JAPQNM010000044.1:23907150-23937150 GCA_029783475.1 Metacarcinus magister | reverse complement strand
GGTGGTGGTGGTGACTTTCACTACACACCGTCGTTTGACACCCTCGTATTTGCTTTCAATCAGCCAGCAACGGTTGGTTTACTTTGCGCCGTTTGTTGAAGGCTATTATTTCAGGTCTACCGTTTATCTAGAGTAATTTGCTGTATTGCGTTAGAGAGAGAGAGAGAGAGAGAGAGAGAGAGAGAGAGAGAGAGAGAGAGAGAGAGAGAGAGAGAGAGAGAGAGAGAGAGAGAGCCCCACCCCCGGAAGTGAAATAAACGACAATGAAATAATTGCCATGGTGTCACGCCCCGCATCGATCAACAGTTGTAGTCATGTCCGGTAGTCAGTTATCGACCGGTGAATTGTGTCTCATTGCTTAGCCTAAACTTTTATAATACGCTGAAGTTTGTGTATTGGACTCAGCATAACAAAAAGATGCAAGGGAACCCATATCTCATGCCTCCTCTTTCTCTTTCTTCTTCTTCTTCATCTTCTTCTTGTTCTTCTTTTTCTTGTTCTTGTTCTTGTTCATGTTCTTCTTGTTCTTCTTGTTCTTGTTCTTGTTCTTCTACCAACACAAAGAAGAAGAAGTAGAAGCGCAAGACTAATTAATCATCTCGTTAAAGACTCGGATGTACCAAACAGTCTGTCTGGTGGGTGGAGGCTGTGATATTTGTCTGGCTCTTGTCACCACCGCCACACACACACACACACACACACACACACACACACACACACACACACACACACACACACACACACACACACACACACACACACACCTCTTTTTATTAGTCCTACCCTTCTTCCTGCTTACCTTTTTATTTAACTTTCACAGCGTCATTAATGTTTTATCACAGTGTTACTTCACTGTAATCTCTCAATGATGTTTTGACGCTCATCTCTCTCAAGCTTACTTCCTTTTACTTTCGCTCTCTTTCTCTTGGTATCGTGCGTGATGTTGTGCTACTCAGGCCTCCCACGCGGCCTTCCTCCCTCACTGCAACATGTAGTCGTTTTGCCGCGTGAATCAGTCGTCTGTGTACCAGCTCGTCATGCTCCCCTAAGAAAAATTAACCCTTATTACCTTTGGCTTCCCTTCGCAACGCAAGGGGAGTAGAGGGGCGAGAGAGGGGAGGAAACAGCTGATGGAAGGGAAGCAATGGGCTAGGGAGGGTTGATAAGGAAGGGGCGTTGTGTTGGGGTAGGAAAGGAGGAAAGGAAATAACAGTGATGAAGACTCAAGGCTTAGAGATAACATACAAGAATAACTGGAAGAGGCGGACTGAGTTGCTGGAGTGACTGTTGTGTGAGACCAAGTAGTGTGTTTGTAGGTTCATATATACGAGTGAATTAATATTGTGTGTGAGATAATAGGAACGTCAAAGCAGAGGGGAAGGGTCGAGATTCTGAGGCTGAAGGTCAATGAAAGGATAGAAGGCAGATAAGTTAAAGCTAAGGCATATGAATTAAGAAGGGAGGTGGAGAATGGTATTAAAGGCTCCATCATAGGAATTAGGGTGGCAGGTAAAGCAGGAAGGAAGGAAATACAAAGGATGGATGTAGAGGAAGAAAATAGGTACAGAGGGTCGGAGGAAGGGAAAGAAACGGAGGAGAACGAGGAAGAGAGGAAGAGGAGGGGAGGGAAGCGAGTGTGAGTAGCCACGCCCTACACGCTTGCTGGAGGAAGCCACAGCATTCTCCTGGCGACAAGGGGCCTCGTGTGGGCGATGGGTGGGCGGCAGGCAGAGGCAGCCCTGGGCTACCCCTGGTGATGAGTTGTTGTAATGAGTGAGTGTGTGATGCTGCTGCTCGTTAGGTGTCTTCCATAAACATGAATTGTTGAGTGAATTAATCCAGGAAACTCGAACTGGTTGGTGGTCATGCTCAGTTGCTAACCCGGATTGTGTGTATGGTGTGTGTGTGTGTGTGTGTGTGTGTGTGTGTGTGGTGTGTACTTACACACGTGTGTGCGTGGGTGTGTTTCCGTGTTCATATGCGCGGGGACGTGAAATCCTGTGACTATGGGTAATAGTTGCCAGCTTGGCTATTACTATCATATAGACTGTTCGTGGGTTCCCTGCTGACTGGGCGCCGCTGGTTTGTTTGGGTATAAAATCCTCATTAAAATAAAGAAAATAGGACATTCAGCCCTCGTGACTTTGTTCGAAGTACGCGTCCTCAGAAGTAGAATAATAAATATATAAATATGATGGCACTGCTCTCACGAGGGAGCACCGTCGGCCCTTGTTTACTGTCCCGGGGCAGTGTGCGGGAGCCTCGGTGAAGGGGTGTGACGCGGGTGCCTGCTGTGAGGGGTTACACCGCCTCGGGGAACAAGTTTGACTTAGTTGTGAAAGTGTTTTCTTGAGCCGAGCTTCATCGAGGTGTTGACTCCTTGATCCTTGTGTGATACAGGCGCCCACACACCACGAAAACCATTGTGTCGTTCGTTATTTGTATGTGAATTCCGGACTTAAAGGTTAGACTTGTGTGCAAGGATGATGCCAGGGTCACGTTCCCTCGTCAGAGATCATTGGTGATGCTGCCACTTATGTCAAGAGGACCTCCATGTGATTGATAGTAATAATATTCATTGTTAGAATGTTGAAATTGGTGTTGCCTATACATCAGATTATTTGTTACTTGTAAGCTGTGAAAGAGAAGGGTGGACACCTGGAGAGTTGTGATAGTTAAGCGGGAGCCCTGCAGGAAGGGCCAGCGGAGGGAATACTTGGTCCTGTGTTAGTCACTCCGGAAGTGGCGCTAATTAATGTGGCGGCGTGTTTGGTGTCCTACAAACCTTGGTGTCCCGCCGCCGAGAAAATGTCCAGCCACAGCTTTACGGTAGAGCCACAGTGCTTGCCTTTGTTATTGAGGTGACTCGCATTTTGTGGTGATGGTGCTTTGTCTGTCAGTTTCAGTTCAGTGGAAAATTTGTTTGAAAAGGAAATGGATGTCTGACGGTGCAGTGGAGACATTGTTAAAATACCTCTGGATAAATGACAATACGTGACGAGTAACTAGACTCCCAGAACTGAAAGTGTTGGTTAGTCACTGCAAGTTACTGGGTGTGGTGTGTCGCCATGTACGGGCGGCACCACATGCATGAGGAACCTGCCACCTGCGGCTGTGGGTTGGTCCGCAGCCCGGCACGTCGCAGGCGGAACAACCAACCAGAACTCGTTTCCAGACTCTACTTTGACTACATCCGTGTACCCAGGTGAGTCCTAGCGTGTGTTGACAGATAAAGATTTTATTTAAGATATTACTCAGCATGGAAAATATGCACGGAATACATTTTGACATCACTATAATAGAGTTGCACCTTCACAACATGCATTTTCTTTTTAACATATTTTTGCTGTATCGAATGATTATAACATTTTACCAATGCATGTTCATATTTTATGAAATATCTCCTTCTTCAGCACTGCCACTTACAATCTCCTGCCAAGTACATTCTCCTAACTGGAACGTACAGACTCCTAATTGCCAAGCACTTTGAATCTCCAACGCCGGAAGAATTAAAAAAATATCCAAATTAAATATAATGTCACGTACAACGTGACACATACTGCCCCCCCCCCCCTCTCTCCACCCTCCACCCTCCACCCCTTGGCTGCGAACAACACTAGCGGCAGGCCTCAGAGGACCGATTCGTGCTACACAAACAAAAACAAATCGATTATTTCCGAAAAAACGAAAACCCACAGCAAGACAGTTTTTCTGAATCCAGTAAGGTATGCAACAATCACATTATCAATGTTGTATGATAATATGGTGATTATGTATAAAAAAAAACTACAACTGAGTAATGCAGGTTCTTCAAGATTTTGCATCCTTTCTTAGGGATACAAGATCTGCTGTTCTTTTCTATTCACTACATTTCGTTTTAGCATTTTCTCCCTTCTATTGATTTTTCTTTTTTCTGGACTTCTCAGACCCAAGTCCTGTTTCAGTATTCAGCATCCGTCACCTCGGCTCCAGCGTGCTGCGCACCCCGCCACTCACGTGATGACTTAAATCATAAAACAATGTTCCACCTTGAAGAAGACTTGAAACTGTGACGGCGTAATAGTTTTGGTTATAGTGTAACTAACGGCGTGAATGATGGTGGTGTATGGTGTTTGAGGAAAGGGAGAGTTACCACGAAATACTGCTTAGGATCAGGTTTCGCCTCATTTGTTATTTGATGTAAATCATTGTATCATAATATCCGTAACTTATAAATGTTTCCCACAATAATTATATAAATATGCATAATAACATGATTTACAGGCACGACTTTCTTCCTACTAGATGCAAACACATTAGATTCTGTTGTTTTGTATCATATCAGATTGATTCAACTATTATCAATCACATAGAATGAATATAATGAAACAATCTCTTCTTTGGTGCTTGTTTACCGTAGATTTTCGTAGCGCATGCGAGAGAGAGAGTGTGTGTGTGTGTGTGTGTGTGTGTGTGTGTGTGTGTGTGTGTGCGTGCGCGTGCGTGTATGTGTGACAGACAGACAGACAGACACACACATATATATAGTCGGACTGCCAGACAGACAGGAAGAGCTCTATTCTGAGATGGAAGTGTTGACGTTACTGAAGTGTGGAGAGAGGAGGAGAGTGATGACTGGTGACGCTCTACGTGATCGATGGAGGGTGACTGGAGACAGATGGAGGAGGAGAAAGAGGAGGAGGAAGAGGAAGTAAAGGAGTTAAACGGAGGTCGAGGAAATAGGTCCATTACGATGCTGGTTGAGTCTTAAATAAGGATGACTGATGCAGGAGAGAGCTAGAGGCAAGGGAGCGAGTACAGCGGCGGAGCACAAGGGTCATGAGTCAAAGGAAGGGAGAGGAAAGGATGAAGGGAGAGCAGGAAAGAGAGGTAATGACGCGGTGAAGGTAGTGTTGAGGTGAGGTCTAGAGAGCTGCAGGAAGCACCTCCCGGGGTTACGCAGCACTTCCGCAACTAAGTATAAGTGAGGTGCTGGAGTGGGCGAGGGAAGAAAGCAGGAAGACACGTGGAGGGATGAGACAGCAGTATTCCCCGCTCAATCGTCGGCTTGGGGGATAAATAGACTTCCTGGTAAGATTTCTTTCGTAATATTTGTAATGGGAAGCCGCTGGGGATGAGAGTGCCGTGATGTGTGTGTTTACCTGGCTGCAGAGTGTTAAATTGTGCGTGTACTGAGAGATAACGAAGGGTGAGCTCGATGTAATTGGCAGTAGAATTAAATTTGTGTATTAACGAACCTGTGGAGAGAACAGGATCTCTCTCGCAGAAGCTGGAGCAAATGAGTTCGATTAAGTATGTAATGAGTAAGTAATTAGGAAGTGAAACGAGCAAGACACCGAGGCAACGAAGAATATGTTGATTGCTTTCATCCTTTCTGCTCCTTCACGGCTAAAGTTACGCTTCCTTGGTGTGTACTGGCGGGAGGGAAGGTGCGGGGTTGTGGAGAGGAGGGACAGGGTAGTTTAAGTGCTGGTGGCGTGAATTTACAAACAGTTAGGCTAGCAAAGAGTTGCATCTTGTGGAGTTACAGCGCACTCAACGGACATTAATACACCACAGATATAGCGTTTGAGTGCGGTTTTTAGTGTTATTCAGAAATGGGTGAGACATTCGTGTGTGTGTGTGTGTGTGTGTGTTTCTGTCTGTCTGTTAATATCATATATCATTTGTCTGTATTTTCCAGTTATTGTGAGCAGTTCTCAGTGAAGTCTGTTATCGGTTTTGTTCTCGTCTTTATTGTCTTCCATTGAGAAGGTGTGTATGAATGTTCCCGTCACACGTGGAGCTCCTCGGTGGTGATGTTCAGGCACGAGACAATCAACCTGTGAGTGAGTGGAGCCGAGCGCTGGATGAACCTCAAGGAACATTATTAAGCTGTTCACGGTGACCACATAGCACTTCTGGGTTTGTGTGGAACCAAAATGTGTTGATGGTGAGGGTAGTGCCCAAGGAGTGAAGTGGGCATGGCGGGTGGAGGCTGAAGCCGCACCTGAAAGAGGGCGGAGGTCAAGAGGACGAGCCGGTAGCCGACTTTCAATAAACTTGTCTCATTGTGTATTCATGTGGCGAAGCAGAACTGTGTCTTTGAGGAGAAGCAGAATGGCGGCGATGCAAGGCGAACACAACGGAGGAGGAGAGTCAGTGACGTAGGCTCATGGAAGGAGTGAGATAATAAAGGGATACAACGGGATAGTGGTCAGGGCGTGAACGTTGAAGGAGATGACAACGAAAAGGAGAAAGGGGATGGAAGAAGGAGTGTTCAACAAAACGAAGAAACAAGAAAATAACGAAGCAATACTGACTTATCTATATACTCACGTGAGAGAAGTAATCAACATTTTTTCATCGTCTAAAATAAAGTTGTTTCATTTCTTTTATCATACTAATCATATTGACGTGGTGGAGGTAGGGAGCTGAGGGATAAACTTGAATGAAGAATGAATAATAGGAAGAGCAAGAGGGTAGAGCGATGGAGGAGGTGGGGGAGGATGAGGATTGTCTATATAGGAGAGGGCGGGGAGGGAGGAAGATGTATGTGGTGGTGCGTGATGCCTCCTTCAGGGATAAAGATTTTTGTTTTTTGATCTCATTGCTTCGTGTTGGTTGACCACAAATCCTGACAAGAAGACTCAGGGACAGACAAGCAGATAGACAGACACGTGCAGCATGAATGGATACACGCCAATGAGATGGACTTGAATCATTCTCTAAAGCTATGTCTTCTCAAAGTTCTCTGCTCCCAACCTTGATGTGAGTGTATGGTGGACTTCCCTGCCTGTCTACCCTTCCTCCTTCCAAACCTTCCTCAGGGTACATACGTGCTCTCAATGGCTCCCCGTATATAACACACCTGCGCACTGCTGTGTTGTCCTGCCGTGCCGTCTAAAGGCCCACCAGCTGGTATTAAAGGCGTTGTGAAGATGAACAAACAGCAACACACTCCCGGTGACACTGGAACTAACTTGAAAAGAAGTCAAATATAGTTCATTCGTGTTCTAAAATTATTTACGAATTTTAGTAACCACAAAATTGTAAAGTTATAGTGTCTCTCTCTCTGATTAACATTTTTTATAGAAAAAAATAACGTCAGCGTGACCGCCACCTGCGGAGAGCAACGACCAGCTAGTAGCCTCGGGTGAGTGTGTCAAGGAGTGTGGTGGTGGTGGTGGTGGTGGTGGTGGTGGTGGTGGTAGTGGTGGTGGTGGTGGTGGTGGCGGTGGTGGCGGTGGTGGCTGGGACTAGTAAAGCAGAACTGATGGCTCCGTTTTCACTGCTTAACTAATTAGTCTGAAAAGAAGCTTAGGGAGAGCGATTTTTAGTGTGGCTAAATTATTATTATTGTTGTTGTTGTTAAGGAAAGAACACGCATTCAGGTATAACTCACCACCGACTGGATCTGCCGCTACCTGACCGGTCATTGGAAGAGAGTTTAAAGATTGTTACAGAGGTTTGATTCACTTCCTGGAGGTGACATTAGAAACAAAACAAGGCTGATCAACTACATGGAAATGTCGGTGGTGGAGGCAGATGTGATTGTGACAGTTGATGGCGAAAGAAGAGAATAAAGGATTTTTATTTAAATGCATTTGAAGTGAAATCCCCATTCACGGTATTCGTCACTAGTTACATCAATATCAAGTGTACTGTACACATCGGACGGCCCATACCGTCCCCCCTCCCTCCATAACACTAACAGATGAATGTGCACCACCGTTCGGCTCGCTCATGTGTACAGTATCATGATCGACACGTACACGAGCTGTTGTAACTGTTAAAACAATGTAATCAATACATAGAAATACAAAATACAGCTTATTGCAGGTTCTTGATCTCTTATAGACACAGGATCAAACACGCGCGGCTGTGGTGGTGTACGCTGTAATGCACACGTGTATTCATTAATATTACTTGTTTCTGTCGCGGAAAAATGAGGCACAAACGATGCCGCTCTTTGGTGTGTCATGCGTGCTGGGAAGCAGGAACCCCGAAGCGTTTCCTCATTTCGTCAATAGGGGCTGAACATCACCAGTGAATTACTTCCCCGATAAGATGACAAAGAGGGCCTTGAGGGCCGTGAGAGCGTCCCTTCATGGCCGGGAGTCATCCCGGGGACGCCGCTCCAGACCGAGTGCCCAGCCTTATTGGGTCCACCGCCGGTAACAACAGCAGCAAGATAGTGCAGGCGGAGGGCAGCGGCCTTTGTGTCTACATTCCGCTGGAGTATGTTGATGGGAGTGTGTGTACGTGCTTCTCAGGAAAGTACTCATATCATTGGAGAGAACGCCGTCCTATAGCATGGCTGGAGGAGGAAGCACATGTAACGCAGTACTTACCTGGGGGAGGATGTGTGGCTGGATGAGGTGGGACGGTGTTTAAGTCACACACAAAGAAGAGTCATCTATACCCGCCACGCCTGTGTGTCCTCCGCCACCCTCGACATGCCGATCCTGCCCTTTCCGGCACCCAGCGTTGCCGAGACTGATGGTAATCCCTACCCCTGACACCAGATCCTCCCCCTCCTTTCCTATCTACTTCTGTCCTATGTTATTCTATTTTATTCTATTTTCTCCTCTCTTTTCTCTAACTTACCCACTCTTCTACCTTTCTCCCTCTCCTCTCCGTCCCTATCCCTGTGGCTCCTCCCGTCCCTGGATGCTGTAGGAATAAGCAGTGACTGGAGGCTTTCTGAGATGATTGTGGGGTGTGACTGTTGCACGGGAAAAACACGTCGGTTGTTGAGGGTGAGGAGCCTGGTGATTGGTGACGGCCAGGGAAGAGCCGAGCGGTGACTTGGCAACAAATACGATCTTACGGTTTCTATAATGACCTTTTTGTGACTCGTGGTGTCAATGGACGGAGGCGGTGGTCAGCGCGATTAACCTTGTTAAGTATTCCCTAGTTCTAGTAATGTGTTTTGTTGGTATGACCAAAATGAAATAAAAATCATGGCACCCCCCCCCACACTCCTTTTAACTTAAGTTTTGTAACAAATGTAGCCTCGGCAGCAAAACTCATCGGAGTGCTGGCCAACTTAACTTCACTTCAGTTCATCTGCATTGCGTCTAACCTATGTACAGGTGATGCTAAGGTCGGTAAATGTTAAGAAACGTTGCGCTAAGTGTTATGCTGAGATTGAATATTTGTGTTCCCTTTCCCTGAGGTGTCTGACGGGTTCCTGCTCGGCTGTAGGCGTGGTGCCGCGTGACTGAGCAGGTAACGTAATTAAGTTGTTTAGGTTCACGTCCGACGTCTCTAGAGCGGAAGGAAGGGTCGTCTGTCTCGGCAGCGCCGGTCCGTGACCAGCTACTAGGCCTCTTTTTCTATCTCATGTGTAAACTATTCTAAACAGAACGTTGAAGGCTGTATGTGCCCCGAGGCCTTCCTTCAGGGAGCGAGGAGAGGACGGGGTAAGCAGCCTTGGTAAGCTGGCTTACATCATGATATATGATAATTATTTAGGTAAACGTTGAGACTGTTGAGTTATGCTGTAAGGATCCTCTTGTGTATGTGTAGACTATTGAACTCAAGAAGTGAACGATGGTATTGTAACTCATTGCTTATTGCTTATTCATTACCTGGGTTTTCCCTTTGATCGCACGTTTGTCTACGTGGAGAAAAACCTGACGCCATGTATATTTTTACTTTATTTTGAAGAGAGTCTGCATGTGTGCATTGGTTAGTATGTGTACGTGTGTCTGTGTAAGTCAATGTGTTTACCAGATCCACTCCACCATCCCTCCGCTCGTGACTTGCCTGTCATAAAGAGAAGCTCCTGAGGGTAACTGTCGTAAACCAACCTCATCCCCTGCTCCACCCTCATCCCTGCTTCACCCTCACCCCTGCTCCACCCTCACCCCTGCTCTACCCTCACCCATGCACTCCTGCCCCACCCAAGCACTCTCACCCCTGCACCCCTGCACCCCACTATCACTTATTACTTCATTCCTCATGCACATCTCACCCTAACAGCCTCACCTTAACCCTCCCTCCTCACCCCTCAAGCCCGCACGCTCACCCTAACAACTCCTTTTCCTCCACAGCCTCACCCGCATCTTCCACACAACATTCCTCACCCTCCCATTATTCTCCCTCACATGTTTTCTAACCCCACCTCATCCTTCCTCCAGCCTTACTCTCCTCCACTAACCCCCCCCCCTTCCCCGACGCGCCCCAACCCACGCACCGCCGCTCGTTAGGACGCTCCAACTAGGTTACGGGGATTTGTTCTGCTTTACTCCTGGGGCAATTAGCTTATTTTTATAAGTCTAAATATAGAAGGTTGCCCTCCTTCATGCATGTGATATGTGTGTGTGTGTGTGTGTGTGTGTGTGTGTGTGTGTGTGTGTGTGTGTGTGTGTGTGTGTGTGTGTGTGTTGGAAAAGTATTATTCACTTGCTCTTTTTTTTTCATCACATAAATATACATTACCTTTTTTTTCTCTCTCACCATCGCTATGAAATAAAAAAAAAATAAATAAATAAAGGTTCATTAATATTCAGTTTAGGGTTGAAACGTTTCAGAGTCATAAATTCATCGCCAGGGATAAGAATAAGTCGAGAGAAATCCTCATCGATAAGGCGTGTGTAGTACATACCTGCGGCTCCTCTTGGTGGATCCTGGTGCGGGGGCTGAAAAGAGGAGACAGCAGGGAAGGGGCGCGGCATAGCTACGAGGGAGAGGAGGAGGAGGATAAAAAAAAGAAGTGAGAAGAGGAGGAAGATGAATAAAGGGAAAAACAGGAATGAAAAGGGACGAGTTGTATCAAACGTATACTCAATGGACGAAAAGAAAGGAAGGAGGAGACAGAAGGAAGGTTGGGAAGGGATAGAAGAGAGTGGCAGGGGGAAGGATATGTAGGAGGAAGGAATGGGAAGCTGGATAGGGATAGGGATGCGGGAGGGATGAGGTGGACGGTACAAGGAAAGGGCAGGAGGTCAAACAGTAAGGAATCGTTACGGTAATCGCCACTTCATTACCTTCCCTCGGGCAGCTTCCTGGGCCTCACTCACTCCTTGTCTCTTTTATTCCCCATCCTTTCCTTCAGCCTGTAAACCTGTACCCTCTCCTTCTCCTCCTCCTCCTCCTCCTTCTCCTCCTCCTCCTCCTCCTCCTTTGTATACGTACACCTCGTCTCTCTAACTGTTATGTAACTGTTCTTCTCCTTCAGCTTGTATCGTTGTGTGTCTTTCAGGTTATTCTTCCTTATTTGGTCACTTTTATTCATTATCTTTATTATTTACGTCATTAATTGATGTTTTTTTGTACCCTGTTACTCGCGTGATTCGGTGCTGTTTTCCTTTCCTTTTATATTCTCCAGCGTGGTTAGAGGACGTTGCCCGCCTTCGCCTCAAGCCAAACGTAAACAAAACAACATTCATATATTCACTTCTTCTCCAGGGTGTGTGTGTGTGTGTGTGTGTGTGTGTGTGTGTGTGTGTGTGTGTGTGTGTCTGTGTGTGTGTGTGTGTGTGTGTGTGTGTGTCGTGGGAGGGAAGGCAGAGAAGGATAGTTCCCTTGATCATTGTACACTTGAATAAGATAATTACTGCCATTAGCCCGGCCTGCCTCTGTAATAACGGCAATGATGAAGCCTTGGTGGCGTGGCCCTCGCCTTGGGCTCAGCGTGGCGGTATTGATGCCTTCTGTAGGTTATTACCCACTGTGGAAGGTCGAAGGGAGGGGGAAACACTATATTGAGAAGGCAGTAGAAGGCGAGGGAGCAAATGGGGAGCGGAAAAAAAAATAGAACTAGAAGGGTGGAGGTGATGGGGAGTGAAGGGAAGTGAAGGGCAGGGCAGGGCAGCACAGATCGAGGACGTGCATGGCGTGGCGTGTGCGTGGATGGTATGATACTGAAGGCGTGGGAACTACAACTTTCACTCATATCTTGGGTGAATGTTTTGTTTATGTGTGTGTGTGTGTGTGTGTGTGTGTGTGTGTGTGTGTGTGTGTGTGTGTGTGTGTGTGTGTTTGTGTGTGTCATGTTACCTCACTTCACACATTTCCAAGTCATTTTTTTTTTATATATGTTTTTATTTTGTATTGTTGCCAAACATTACCACCACACCTTGCTGTTGTTTGTGAGACAATGTGAATGACGTAATTGTCACATTTCAATAGGCTGCATTTTCTTCCAATAACAGACGCATATTCATCTCTTTATACTTTCTTTCTGTCATAATCTGGAGGAGGATGAGGAGGATGAGAGAGCACCAGAGTAATAATCGCTGTAACACAAGATTACATAACACACCATTACAACACAGCATCCTGGTCTTACTTATTCATACATATGTAAATTTCCCTTTGTCCCTTGAATACACCTACACTTTCTTAAGATGGTTTTCCTGTCTTGTATGTGGTCTCTTTGGCTTCTCATTATTACCAGTTAAAACTACCAAGCTTCCTTACGCTTACAAACTTACCATTTCTTATTTTGGCGTGTGGGAGAGAAGCGACAATTAAGAAGATTTTTTTAATTTTCACTATTTATACCATTTTGTAACCCTTAGCTTGTCACTTATTCACATTTAAAAGAACTCGCTAACGTCCTCTTGAACTCATTGTTTATTCCCGATACTAACCTTTCCCTTGTGTTTTCTTTTTCACATTTCCGTCTTGGTGTTTACAGTCATGTGTCTGATCCTGTCTTGACTCTATGTAAAGATCCGCTTCACTCTACGACGTTTGTTAATCCTGTTCGCGTTGCATAATAATGATTCACTGACTTACTGTTGTGTATGTTACGTGCCACCAACCATTAGCGTTATTATACCGTAGATTTCATAGAGACTTTGTTTTTACGGTTGTTCCATTAGGTAGCAACTTGCAGACACGGGGGACTAACATAACTCAGATGGAAAAGGGAAAGCAGAGAGAGAAACACAGGAAAATGTGATCATAAAGCAGAGGAGAGAATTAAGGAGGAGAATAAGGTTGAAAACGAGAGAAAGGATTAGATTACGCTGACACATGGGCCAACGAAGCACGAAGAGAAGACCACAGCGAGATAATAAGGAAGAAAGGGGGGGGGGAAAGATAGATAGAGAGAGAGAGAGAGAGAGAGAGAGAGAGAGAGAGAGAGAGAGAGAGAGAGAGAGAGAGAGAGAGAGAGAGAGAGAGAGAGAGAATAAGAGAGACCTACCTATCCTCAGTCACGTTCCTGTAGAGGCCTCGGGCAGGACCAGCGGGGCATCACAGCCTCCTCCAGCAGCAGGATTCCTATGTAGTGCCGCGGAACGTGGTCAGGAGGGCGGAGAGGAGAGGAACTTTGCCCGAGCTTGTCTTCTCTTTCCCTTCTCTTATTTCGGTAACTTCTTGTGTATCGTCATCACCGTCATTTTCATCTTCATCTTCATTATCATCACCGTCGTTGTTTTCCCCTACAGCGTCTTCGTCACCTTCTTCCTCCTCTAGTTTTATTATTTTCTATAGAATTTTCATATCCTCGTTTTCTCCCTCAGCCTTGTTCTATTCTATCCTGGTCTCATGGTAGCTGTTCTCTCTATGTAATACTGTGTAATCCTCCTCCCCCCCCCTCCTCCTCCTCCTCCTCCTCCCCCTCCTCCTCCTCCTCCTCCTCCTCCTCCTCCTCACTAGTACGACCCCATCTTGAGTATTGCGTACAGTTTTGGTCCCCATATTACAGAAAGGACATTGACAAACTGGAAAGAGTCCAGCGAAGAATAACAAAAATGATTCCAAGGCTGAAAAATAAACCTTATGAAGAAAGACTTAAAGAACTAAACTTATTCAGCCTAGAAAAACGAAGGATGCGAGGGGATTTAATTGAAATGTTCAAGATAATCAAAGGATTCGATAATATCAATGTAGAAGATTACATTACTTTTGATCGATCAAATATAACAAGACGACGTCATTCTTTTAAGATTACTGGTAAAAGATTCACATCAAACGAAGCCAAGCACTTCTTTTTCAATCGGATCGTTAACGTTTGGAACTCCCTGCCCGCCAATATCGTCGACAGTAAAACAATTACTACGTTCAAAAATAGACTTGACAAATATTTAGAAGCCAATCCACAACTAAAATACTATCCGTTAACGTAGCAAACTTTGAGTAAGTTCATCCTGATGTACCTAATTTACGAAATGTCGATTCAAAAGACGTCGCTAGTGGCCTGACATCGCTTGCCAGGAAGTAGTGGTAGCAGTAGTGGTAGTGACAGTATGGTCTTGGTTGGCCTTCCTTTCCCTGCCAGCCATGGCTGGGGAGAGAAGCCTTCACCCTTACTATCCTGTATCCTACACTCTAGAGTAGATAGTGTAGTCTCACAAACAGCCTCGTAAGGGCCAGCAGGCCTGTTGTTGTTTGTTCTTCCTATGTGTTCCTATGTGTTCCTCCTCCTCCTCCTCCTCCTCCTCCTCCTCTTCGTAGTTGTTCTCCACATAGACTGATTCTGACCTGATGAGAAAAAATTAAGATGGATTGTCTGGTGTATCAGAGAGCAAGAATCAACTCTTCGTAAGGTCGAACTGTTTCGTGTGTGTGTGTGTGTGTGTGTGTGTGTGTGTGTGTGTGTGTGTGTGTGTGTGTGTGTGTGTTTTGTGTTTCAGTTCTTTCTTCATTGTTTTACTCTTAATCATCTTACATTTATTTTCTTCAAGAGGTTGCGTTGTGGTTGGAAAAAAAATGTTTCTTTTATTTTCTTCGCCAGCCACGAGTCATATTGCTTTAATCTGTCCTTTGTCCTCTTCTTACGTCTCCTCCTAGCTCCTGTTCATCATCATCATCATCATCATCATCATCATCATCATCATCATCATCATCATCATCATCATCATCATCATCCTCGCACACATGACAGGAAGGCGAGACAGGCAGAGAGGAGAGTAGTGTCAGTACTTCTCGACTAAGATTATTGAAGGATAAAAAAAATAAAAAACCTGCACGTGAGGCTGCCGCAGATCATTGGCCAGGGAGGGAAATGGGAATGAGATCACTGTTGTTGACGCCGCAGGGGAGGCTCAGGCCAAACCTCACGCTGCCACGGACGACCACGGTCAACAGCGCCGGCGGGAGATGAGCTTATAACGAAAGGGCAGGCGAGGACTGGGGGTGCAGGAGGGCCACGTAACCCCCGGGGCCCAGTACATGGTGTGAAGCCCATTATTAGTGGTGCCCGGTGTTGCCTGTTTATGTTAGTTTTTCATCTGACGAAGCTTGTACGTTGCCCTCGGTTTTTTTTTCTCTCTCCCTCTCTTTTTCCCATAAAATATACTCTGTGGAAGATGCGCTCTAGTGGAAGATGATAAAGGCTATTTTTAGATCACTCTTGGTGCGGGCTGGCAGCATCCTAACACACTACACTTAGGTACGTTAGTGCTTAGTTCACGAGCCCTGCTGGGCGACTGGTGTGTGTGTGTGTGTGTGTGTGTGTGTGTGTGTGTGTGTGTGTGTGTGTGTGTGTGTCTGTGTGTGTGTGTGTGTGTGTGTGTGTGTGTGTGTGTGTGTGTGTCTGTGTGTGTGTGTGTGTGTGTGTGTGTGTGTGTGTGTGTGTGCGTGTGTGTGTGTGTGTGTGTGTGTGTGTGTGTGTGTGTGTGTGTGTGTGTGTGTGTGTGTGTGTGTGACAAACATACAGAGACCCTGTCTCCATGAGACTGCGTAGGAGAGCAAGACACAAACAAATTAAATTTTGTAATAATAAGTTCTGCAGACATGTGCCTCGAAGGTCCCCACACCTTTTAGGGGCCGAGGCTGAGTCCAGGCAGGGAAGGCGACAAGAACACTGGCCGGAGTGTGTGGGTGAGGACTGAGGAAGGGGTGGAAGGGTGAAAGATGAAACACAGGCAGACTTGGCAACGCTTGGAAACCACTACAGGACAATGCTGACTCAAAATTGCTTTCTTCGGCAAGGATTTTTTGGTGAAACCTTATTATTTTTCTGAGAAGATTTTCAAAGATATTTTCTTTCTGCTGTATTAATCTAATGAGTTGAATACTTCCCTGCAAGGATTATATCATGGATTATATACAGTTTCTTATTTACAGTTCTCTTGCGGCAAGAATTGTACTTGGCTATGAAATTTTAAGCGTCTACTGTAACTGTTTACGTATAGACAGTACGAACGTGATTCAAAGAGATGCCGAAGTGTTGCAAATATGTATTATTTTCAAACATTCATATCGACCATTGTTACACCGTCTAGCTGTGAAACACACCAGGCCGGCGGTGACAGGTAGGCGGAGAGGGTGGAAAGGTGGGATTGATACAATTTTCCGTACCCGTTAAACCTCTCCGCATCTCGCCTGTCTGGTTCGTGTCATAAGTTTGTGTTTCTTGATCGCTCTCACTCTTCATTCCACACCGTCAGTCCACTTGTGTGTCACTTCCTGCTGGCATACGTCACCCTCCTCGCTCGCCCTTCCGTCATGTTGATATTAATTGTATACAAGTATTTCCCTGCTTTCTCAATCTCTTCACCACACCATCATCACCTCCTCCTCCTCCTCCTCCTCCTCTTCTTCTTCCACGGCCGTCACCTTTTCTTTCCACTTCTACATAGTTTCCAAGGCTGTTCATATCTTAACAAGGTAAGTGACGTTAATGTCCCTCCTCTCCTTTCCCTCCCTTCCCTCCTCTCCGTCCCCTCGTCTTTCCACTCTGGGCGACCTTTATCTGCAGCCTCGCAGCCTCGTGTTATCTTCCTCAACACATTCTGTCGTGAAACTGTAATGATTTTTTACTTTACTCTTTTTTTTTCTTTCTATTTTTGAAATTGATGTTTTAATTTGAATTTCCTAACAGCATTTCCTTTCTTTCCAGGTGAGTACCAGCTTCATGGTGGTGGACGTGGTAGCAGGTTCAGGTATGTGTCCTATAGAGGAGAGTGTCACTTGGGTGGTATTGGGGAGAGTGTTGCCTCAATGGAACGTTTGTGCATGCAACTCACATGTCCGTGGAAGCAGTATGACTCACTGATAACGCTTCGTCCTCAGTGAGGGAAGCAATGGGCGCCTTCTCTAACCGGCAGTCTGATGGGCAGTCTGCAGGTTGTTGAAGGTCACCATGTTATACCAAAGAACAGTTTGGTGTGTAGAAAGTATAGTTGCATCATATTGTACTTAATGCGGCCTTTCGTATACATTATTTCCATGCAAGTTTCATTTCAAGCTGTGCTGGCAAGAGATGCGTCTCATTTATATAACGTCGATTCAGCTTTGTTGGCTTTGCCTCGTGTATTTGGAAGCCAACAAGGGTGTGAAACACTCAGTGGAAGGGACAAGGGAGAGGGACGACAGCTACACTGAAATTCATGAGAGGTTCGTTCCCGGCAGAGTTGGAGCAGCCCCGACCCCACACATGTCAAGGGAAACAAACGATATTTTTGTTGCCAACGACGAGGCTGGGATCAATACTGTCGTGGGTGAGAGAACTGCAAACCCAGTGCTGATCGAATACCACGTCACGGGCCAGGCTCATGCAGGGGGAAGGAAAAGAAGGGAAGGAGATTGTGCGCCTCAAAACAGGAGTTCACCATTTACTATGAAAATGTTAAAGAAAATGTTAAGCTTACTGTGGCACACGCCGAACTCCCTCCCAAGAGCTGCAGGTCGTGGTCTAAATGGCTAAAACAGCAGGACTTTGTTGAATTTTCATGCATTCTCAGGAATCCTTGAACTGTCGTGGTTAGAGTCAACATAAACATTACCTGATACAAACACTTCACGTGAATATTATGAAACTACTTGCTTTCATATTTCATTCACTTCTTAACTTAAAAGGGAATTCAATTGTATTTGTTTAGATATTTCTTTAGATAGATAAAATATTAACAATAGTAAACAATAATGATAATAATGATATTGATAATAATAGCATTAGGAGTAATAATAATAATAATATAAATAATAATAACAGTAACTGATAATAATGATAATAATGACAATAGTAATAATAATGATAATGAATATTATGATAGTAATAATAATAATGATTATAATGGTAATAATAATTGTCAGTGGCGATACGAAACAGAAGAAACACAGCATCACAATATTTTCCTTTGAGACTCACTTGTTACTTGGTGAAACGCACAAGTTTGCCCGGAACAGGAGCACGCCGGAGGCTGCTCACAGAGGAACACGGGAACACTGAATGTGAATTTTTTTTTACCCTCAGTCACCACACGCAGGTTTACAGTGAGGCTTCGCGCTACACGGGTGGGCGCCTGGGCAGTGGGTGGTGGTGGGCGGTGGGTGTGGGACCAGGACGTGGTTACCCTGTGGTGGCTGCGGAAAAAAAATCATGAAGGGAAACTGTATTACTGACCATCATTATATTCACGAGGACTATTATTTTTCCAGGAAGTGTTGTGGACTTAAATCCGCTTTAAGGGTGTTAGGGTTATAAATATTAATGCCTAGTTTTTTATATTTAATAATTTCCACTACAACATTAGCGGAACATCCTGTTGCCATGACAACCAGCGGGAAGAGAATCTGTAAACAGTCATTGCCAAGTTTTTTGCCTTCAATAATTCCTGTCTCCATCATACTGACGAGGATGGTGTGAGGTGTGTCAGCCACGTGGAGGAAGTACACGAGTGGACGAGTGTAAAGGTTCGTTTGTCTGTTCGTTCAGGGTCCGTAGGGTGGTGCAGGCAGGGGGAAGGCTGGGTACTGAGGGCGTCCATTACCACTAAGAAGGCACGAAGGTTCTCTGTCGTTCCTGCCTGCGTACCCCAGCCTCCCCCAGCCTCCCTCCACCCCGAGGATATGCACCGCCTCCTTCACCCTCCAGCTCCTCTGCCTTGGCCTGTTCACGACCCTCTCCCCCACCCACCCCACACACACACACACACACACACTCACACGCACCAAGAGTTTGCGTATGTTGAGAACTTATTTTTCTATCACAACGTGTCTCTCTCTCTCTCTCTCTCTCTCTCTCTCTCTCTCTCTCTCTCTCTCTCTCTCTCTCTCTCTCTCTCTCTCTCTCTCTCTCTCTCTCTCTCTCTCTCTCTCTCTCTAATAAAAATAATGATGCTCTGAAAGCAATACAAGTGAGGCCTTAGGCCTTCACGTATTAAAAAATATTCCTTGCACTTTCAGGGTTCATGAATTTTTTTTTGCAACCTCTACTGATGTATCAGATAGTTACGTGCATAACTTAACTGTTGCTGTACTTCAAGGGTGAAAATACTACCCTAAAGTCGTCAGTCGAGTGGCTTATCAACCAAGAGATGTTGTGCCTCCTGCGGAACACCCCTGACTGCTGTTAGCTTGTAGTCTTCGTGTTTGGATGTGTCGGCGCTATGTTGGTCGCCATGAAGGCCGCGCTGAATGCATGTGGTGTGTCTTCATAATAGTAGGTGAGTACGTTTGTGCCCAGGCAGGTCGTGAGCCTTGCTCCTGCAGAATCCGGCCACCCGAGGAGCGTGGGAGTGCTGGGGGCAGGGCCAGACTGCCTCGCTTCCACGTTCTTTGTTCCGTAACTCGTGAGGTGAGGCGTTTCTTTGATTACGCTGTGGCCTGGGGGGGGAGGGGGGGGAGGGGGTGACGTATGGGGGCAGGGAAGGATCTACATCGCTCTTAAACATGTTGCTCCTTATATGTCTGCATTCGTAAGTGATGGTCGTGTTGGAGAGGAGGGGGAGGAGGAGTTATGTCTAATTTCTTTGACGTCTATAGAGGCTCTGAGCAGCGAGGAGCCGCAGCACTTCATCTCGGCAAGACTCGCCACAATGTGATCCAAATTCCTTCAACCAGAGGACTTTTGACGACTCACCTCCTCCTACCCACGTCTGTTCTTACTCCTCCTCCGTCCCTCTCACCTCCTCTCCTCTTCGACTCTCCCTTGACCCCTCCCCCCTTACATCCCAAACTCCGCATGCCTCACCTCTCCTTCCATCTTGCCTCCATACCCACCTCCACCTCTGCTAACATTACTCACTAGCACCGCTGCTACACTTGGAGTGAGTGTGCCTCCTGAAGGCGCAACAAGGCCGATGTCCCGGCTCGCAGGGTCCATCAAGGAAGGGCAGAGCGGGCCAGGACTGGGTTTTAACGCAAGTTATTCCTTCACACAACAAAGGAATGCGCCCATGATTTTCTAAGGGTAGAGGGAGGGATGACGCGGGTACAGTTGCCTAATGCCATTTAAGACGTTGCTCTCTCCCTCTCGCTACGTGCTACTGATTCCGAATATATTGCTTTCTTGTTCGAGTGTTGATTCCTGACGTGAAGTTGACATGAAGGATTAGAAGGTGAAGGTGTCGTGCACGCGGCGTCAGCTTGTACAAGTCACGAGTACCGGCAACTTGTATCTTCGTAGGCAAGGTGACCAAACCATTCTGGAACGATTTTGTTTTTTAAATATTATTGTGACCATACATGCTTGTTGAATAATGTTTCTATGGTTTTCTTAGTGTACCTGTGTGATCTCTTAACATTTGATCCATTTTAGCGAGAAATCGCGTGCTGCCTAAGCTCAGAAATAACTAAAACATAGGCGTTGGTGGGCCGAGATTTGGGAGGGTTGAGCGCTGTTTGGCCAGAGTGAGTCCTGCCTTACCTACCTACCTGGCGGGCGGCGGCGGGCTGAGGGAACAGTTAGTTGTGTGCTGGGTCCCTGTACGCGTTCTCCCCAGCCCCTCACTACCCTGTCCGGCCTGACGCGTCGCGGCAGTGCACCTTCACTCCCCCTCGTGCGGTGGTCGGTGTGGCGGTGTGTGCAGGTGTTGGTGGTGGTTGTTGGTCTTCGGGTCATTGTCCATGGACGTAAATGTGTACAAAATCAGTGATCCTTAGGGTTATCCGTGTCGGTGTGCGCTGCGAGCGTACACACAATCTAGTGAGGATGGTGTGAAGGAGGTGCGTCTCCCTGTGGTGTACAGTCAGTGGTGTGAGTGTGTCAGGCCAGCCAGACCTTCACCATGCACAGGATCGCACCAAGATGAGACTTAAGCTCGCCCAGCCCAACTCCAGGTAAGAAATAAATGCACGCTTTTCTTTAGTTATGTTGCGTACCATTACGTGTCCCGCCACTGTCCACGAAGGGAATCGTATCTGGTCTTTCATTTCACCAACCAGCATCACTTTTTGCCGTCTTCCAGCCACGATGCATCACTCCATCAGACTCAGAACCTCCCACTGCCCCCGGGATAATCTGAGACATCTCCACAGCATTCCATAGCCGCTCACTGAAATGTCGTTGACTCCGAGTGAGAAAACCAAGGTGTAGTTATTTGGAATGTTATGTAAAGCTTGATATTGCCATCAGCTTTAACAAAAGTACGTAACCTTCATCAACATCACCAGAAACTACCAACACTACTATCCTTACCGCAGCCATCATCATTATCATCATCATCCTTCTGATCTCAAACTTGTGTCATAGCAATTTTTGCCGGGAAATATTTTTATTCTATTCTTACTTCTATAACGTCAATAGTTATGAAATTATATAACACTGAGACCGACTCTGAGTGTTCTTTGAGCCCCGCACGGTCCATGGTTGTGACGAGGCTCCGCCCGAGGCCTCACAGCTTCACATGGAGGTGGTCATCGGCCATCACTCAGGAGCCGGGCAAGTTTTTCGTCAGGTGAATCACGCCGGTCTTCTTCCACCTCAATACCTTATTCAACTCAGAGTCCATTGAATTACATAAGGAAGTTTGAGTGCAATAATTGGCCACCACCCTGACAGGAACACTTCAGGGAACACTCAGGCCCTTGGAGCGTCGCAACCCCGGCTAGCAGACGGCAATCAGGTTGGGCCATGTTGGGCGTGGCTGCCCGTCTGTCCCGCCCAGTAACTGGTGACCGTGAGGGAGGCAGTGCATCTCCCTCCTCACCCATCTTGACATTTCCTATCCGGCGCAAGATGACACACACATCTGAACTTGAACTTTACAAACTTTTTTTGTTCTAATGTCAGACAATAATCAAGTTCAAATGTATTCAGTTCGAAGTTGTAAACAAACGTTGACCTTTGAATGACAACTCTCCGTCATGTGTGCAGTGTGTACACTCTACAGCGTATGGTTGATCACCACAACCAAGCTGTCACAGATGGATGCATGCCTTGGTTTTAATGATTCTTTACTTATCAGGAGTTCGTAGTAGATGAGCGGCGAGGCAAGGCTTGTGTGTCGTTCAGTCCCTTCCGTCATCAGATTTGTACTTCGCCTCTCAAGGTCTTTGGGGACTCATGATAAGAATAAACCAAGAAACATTTCATAGCTGTAATGGGGGTGGTCGTATTCTGTTCATTGGCTGGTGGATTACAAGGACATATTTCCCTTGAAAAGATGTATATAGATAAATGTTCTTATATCGTCTTTCATGTTACAACAATGCAGTGAATTTCATTATCGTTACTCAGATAGTTTAAGTATGTGTGAATGTGGGTTAAGTTCACCCCCGCAGCAGCACCACGTGATCAAGTCATGTAAACAAACAGCCTTCCCTCGGTGTTTTGAGATGCGGTGGAGTAGAACACGAACTCAGTAATTATCATCTTGGTCTGTCTCGATATTTGATTATCAGAAATGACATTAAACGTAAATGTATATGATTTATATCCTTACTAGAGAAGACAAAAGGAGAAATTGTTTTCCTTTGTCATGACATAAAAGATATAAAAGTATGTATGTAAACTTTTTCAAGCATATCGTCAGTCACAAGAAAATATTTACATAATAGTCACCTTTGGCAAATATATGGGATGGTTGTCCTGCACATGGAAGGCTTTTAGGAATGGGTGAGCTCGAGGCAGGGTAGGGAAAGTGCACATGAGCAAGTATATATGTATATATATATATATATATTCTAGCGTGTATAGTATTGTTTCTTGACTCTCATCCCATGTGACAGCCACGCCGGTGTAACCCTTCCATCTCCCCTTCTTCACCTTCCTAAGAGGATCGTGACGCCAAAGTGAACTTATCGCCTCCCAAGCGTCGTGTTGCAAGGATGAACCAAGAAAGATTGTATTACTTGTACTCCTTCCTTTCCACGTTAACCATTGCTTACAGGGCCGGAAGGACTGCTGTAACAATGACAAAGCCTCCGCTGATTGTGAGAATATTCTGTTATTGGAAAAGAGGAACAAAGCAGAGTGGGGTGGGAGTTGTATAAAGAGAAGTAAGGAGTCAAAGAAAAAAATGCATTTGTAAGCTGTCTTTTATATCTTCCTGTAATGTTGAGAATCAATGACGCTTTCCATATATATATATATATATATATATATATATATATATATATATATATATATATATATATATATATATATATATTTTTTTTTATTCTCTTTCTCTCTATTTTTTTTTCTCTCTCTCTCTCTCTCTCTCTCTCTCTCTCTCTCTCTCTCTCTCTCTCTCTCTCTCTCTCTCTCTCTCTCTCTCTCTCTCTCTCTCTCTCTCTCTCTCTCTCTCTCTCTCTCTCTCTCTCTCTCTCTCTGTCTTTCTTCTTAAATCTTAACAGCCACGCTTGCCTCGTTATCAGCACGAACTCACGTCACTTACTGTGACGAGGAGGTGGAGGTGTCACACCCTTGAAAGCAACACCGAAACTCGTGGGAGAATGCGTGGCCTCAGGATGATGTGCGTGGAATCTAATTCCACTTCATAAGAAGATTTCAGTAATTTTCTACAATTTATTGGCTGATTTTGTTCCTTTCATATGTGCTCTGGCAGACGAAGTGAAGACGATATAAGGTAGAAAATTTTTTGATGAAGTTGAACAGGAAGGAAGAAAAACAAGGCAGGGAGAAGGAAAGTGACACATAAGAAAGAATACTTTTTTTTACACTCTCTCTCTCTCTCTCTCTCTCTCTCTCTCTCTCTCTCTCTCTCTCTCTCTCTCTCTCTCTCTCTCTCTCTCTCTCTTTCTTTCTTTCTCGTGTAGTTATTGTGTTACGGGCACAGCTGGCGTTGCTTGGCATATGTTTCGTCTCAAGTGTTATGTTCTGTGCACTAATTTAAATATGGCTGATGGTGTCCTCTGTTCTTCTTATTACACATATTCACATAATGGAAGCTGCGTCAGGAGGGTAACACAATGATCATTTTACATGACTGCGCGTTGCAATGTGGGTGTGAAGGCGAGACTCGAACCCACGTCTACATCATGACTAAGTTTTCATCAAATCGTACAGCCACCGCCTCCGTCAGGGCAATGGATGCATGATGAGCGAACTTTTGTGCGCGTGATGCTTCCATCTTTACTTTTGGAAAAAATGGAAACGCACTGATCATTGTGTTGGCTACACTACCAACAAGACCACACTCCCGTCAACTATTTCAGCGTAACTAGTTAACTAAATGTCGTTTATCCACTGAGGGAGAAATGTTTAATTCTTCTTTTACTTGTATTTAACACTCTATGGCATGTAAGGACACCAGCGATGTTTGTGGTGAGGCTTCCAAGTGGGTCCATACGTGGAGAGGCGCAGCAGATGTACAGGCGATAACCCGAAGTGAAGCTTGAGAGAGGACAAGGCCAGGAAGTTACCGAGTGGTCGCTTGGGTTAGGCCTGGAACGGGCAGTTACCTTCAGCCTCTTGCCCCGCCCACCATACAACTAGCCTCTTGCACTCTCACGGTGGTCATTACTAGTTTAAAAATTTTTCAATTTGGAAATTGACGCAGTTGCTCATCATAAGTGTGATCTGTTATAGTAATAGTATATGTTGTGAGAAGTTATAGAATCCTTGCCCTTCCCCTCACACAAGTAGTCACCCCACCTTCCTTACTCTGCCTGATGCCTGATTGTAAGCACAAAACGAGCGTCTCGAATAGTGTGGCTCGTTGCCTGAATGTCAAATGAACACCTGTTTATTCTTAGCCGGAAGTGGGGTAGGTGAGCAGCATGGTTAATGACACTTGAAGTCATCTGAGAAGTCTGGGTGCAGATCTGGTGACACTGGAAACCTTCCATCGCCTGGCTTATCAACAGTCCATGAAGTGGTGGGGTGGACGCAGATTGTTGTGGGTTTAGAGAAAGGAAACTATCATTAGGGAAATGAACGTTGATTATGTTTTGATATATTACCAAAGATAATAAATAACTCAGGTGGCTAAAGCTTCAAGATGCATCTGGCAGTTTTGAAGAACATTCATATTTCCTTGCTGATACCACTTTGGAAACTCCATGGTGATGTGAGGTGGAGGAACACACGCTTTAGAGGCGGCAGACTGGCATAACGACACACCCCATGCGCCTGGGCAGGTTGGGAGTGTGTGGGTGGCCGGGAGGAGGAACATAAGCATAACAAAGGATAGGCTGGGTGAGTCCGCTTATCCCAGACCTCTTATCTAACCCACAACATTCAAAATATCCTCACCGACCACCGCAATAACCCCAAACGACGCCAGTGGCATCAACGGCCCGTCTGCCCTCGGACACCCTCGCCTTGCTATTGTTGTTCTTAATTCATTACATGTATTTTTTCTCTGCCTTAAATTTTCACGGAGTTACTCACATTTCACTTATTTTAGTAACCCTTTCACCGTTGCCAATACGAGTCACGTTAACTGACAACTAAAACTTTGTGTCCTTTTAGTGTGTCCCTGATCGGTACACCAAGAAGGATATACTTGAATTTTCTTTATTTCAGTAAACAGTTATTTTGTGTCGTATTCTTTATTCTATGTCAGGAGCGTCGTGTGTTGGTGAGGCAAACAGCTTGGCGACGCGTGTTGGCTCATACGAAGCCTCATCATGGTGGTGTGAATGCTGCTGCTGGGCGACGTGAGGCAACAACACACGGACGACACGCACGACTCGCATCAAATTAAACATAAGACCAAACTAAGACCTATTGCAAAAATTATCTATCCAATCATCGCGAGGATTTTTATATATAGTGTCAAGGTTACACGAGGACAAGGTTTGGTGTGGTGTGGCGGTGTGGTGTTGTGTGGTGTGGTGTGGTCAGCCAGGGTGAGAGTGAGTGGGATGAGTGTTAAGGTGAGCCGGTAGGGAAGGCGTACACGTATCTTTATAGGGACTGACATTGACCCGAACCCCACTTAGCAGCGAATGACCTTTTCCACAACACCCCTCACAACCCTCCCTCTTGGAATGCTTCCCCTCACCAATCTGTCTCTTCATAGTCCACTCTAACCTTCTCTCCTCTTCCCTTCCCCTCTCACTTCTCTTAATCCCACACATAATTCTCTCATCTACTATCTTCCCATCTCCACCATTTACTCTCCGCAGCTTATACTCGGTCCATTTTCTTTTCATCTTCCTCTCACTTTCCTCCTCACAGCACCACAACGTTCTCCCTGCAGTCCACTCACCTTTCAGCCTCCATCTCAACTGTATCAGCGTCAGTGTTGCCACAACGGCAGTGGCCTTGGTTGTGTGTGAGTCCTGAAGGTTGGCCCGCTGAGGATGCTGCTGGCTGGAGGGATGAAAGGGAGGAAGGAGACAGATCGGATAATGTGATTCGGCTCATCTTCCTTAACATCACTTACATACTTACCTTCCCTTTTCACATGTTGTTTTTGTTAGTTGTATTATTAAGTCATCGAAGGCATTATGTGTGTCTGTGTGTGTGTGTGTGTGTGTGTGTGTGTGTGTGTGTGTCAGTGCACATATTAAAGTGTAAGGTTTTTCCAGGGTCGTGGTGATCATGTGACTGAAAATTGCTGCCTCTTCCTCTCTATTTTTCCATTTGCATATGGATGGTGATAAGTCTCCTGGGGACGTCTGGCTCGCCCTTCACTGCCGCCATCACCACCAAAACCACTACCACCACTTTTACCACTGCTTACACCACCACTATTACCAACGTTATCATAACAGCCATCATTACTATTTCTATCGCCTCTTCCCCCCACCCACGCTACCACCCATGCCACATCACCACTACACTACCACCGACACTCGCTGTCACTCATGCACCTCAGGAATGTCAAAACTTGCTTTAATTTCCCTCTGGATGTTTGTGTTGCGAGAAGTGTTGGTAATAGCCAGGCCTTGAGTGGTAACGTGTGCTATGGGGGGGGAAGGGAGGTGTAGCTGGCCCTCACCTACAATACTCGTGGTAAGAGGAAGGGCATGTATGCTGTATTCTTTTTGTATTTCGTTGTCACTGATAATGTCAGTCGTCATAAAAGCTACGACATGGAAAAGGGTTCTTTTTCCTTCCATTCCTCCCTCCTCCTCTCCCTCCTTCTCCCCGTCTCGGCGGCCGCATCACAGGTACTGTAGCCCGAGGCCCGCCAGGTGTCGCGCATTAATTAGACCGCACCTGTTACCTGTGGAACCCTCTGATGCTTCCCCTCCCAGCCTCACTTGGATGATACTGTTCAGTCTCCATAAATGTACACAATACGTACCGGGGACTAGTTTGTTTTTAGTGCCACACGCGGGGTTCTGGTTAACGTTTGAGTATTGTTTTTATTCAGACATACACCGTCCAATCAAGATGTGACCATGCAGTCAGGACGCTTGTATTCACATTTATCAGTAGCCAGGAATGTGAATACTAGATGTGCCAGGATGCGGCTGGGCACAATGTAACATTATCCCTCAGAATACTGTACACTGAACTATAGTGATGGTATTATTCATGCCATTACACACACCATTAACATATACGAACATGTGCAGTACGTACTAATAAATTATAACATGCTACACGTCCATCCCACGGCGTAACACTGCACTACCCGAATTGCCACACGCAGGGCAGGGACCAAGGAGGCTGCTGACGCGATTACACCACTCCTTGGAATAACAATTCACCTCCACCCTGACAATAATAACCTTGAACCCTATTTTTTGTCAGTCACTCTCTGGGGCAGCTGGGACGAAACAACGCGGCGTGTTTTGTGGAATCATTGTGTGCCGCCTCCCCATCACCTCCCCTTCCCCCCCATTAGAAAAGTTAATCCGGAATGAAATGTGGTTTCTTTACTTACTTTCAACGTGGTTCATTTTTCTGTGAGTGTGGTGTGAATGGACGTGTGTGTGTGTGTGTGTGTGTGTGTGTGTGTGGTGTGTGTGTGTGTGTGTGTGTGTGTGTGGAGGCTGGTGTTGTTAAGAGTGCTAAAGTGTCGCGGTGACCTTGCTAGGAGGGCCTTGTAACTTCCTTTTAAGGGAATGAATTTTAAAATTATTTTTATTAGTGCATTGGACTATTTATTACTTCTTTAAAGTTGAGTCAGTTAACTATGTGATGTGAGTTAGTGGGTTTAGCAAGAAGTTGGGGGATGGGGAGAGGATAAGAAGGGACGAATATCTACTGAAGCATTACGGTTTATGTTTGCTAAGCATTCCCTCACACCTGCTCCTCCCCGGCAGTCAAGGTCAGAGAAGAATGGGAACGAATGTGTCGATGTGGCGAGGCGTAGCGGAGTGGGTTGGACTTTGATGAAATTACTTTAGTTTTTTAAATATCTACGTGGGTATTCTGGCCACTGGGTTGTCTAAACTCACTTTGGTCATGCAGTAACACACAAAGAAAGGTTACAACAAATTACCTGAATCTTTCTTTTCTCTTGTTTACAATGGCACACTGTTCATGTCCTTTCAAATACGTCAATGTTTATGGTTCTCTTGGCTACCCACAAGTCAGTACTCGATGTCCTGATTGAAGGTGGAGGAGTTATAATGTTTGCCAGCATTTTTTATTCTGTTTCGGTTATTTATTTTTATAGAATCCCAAGTTTTGTTATCAACCGTAAAGGGAAGAAACCAAATTCATTAAATGTTTAAGAATTTAAATCAATTTTGTGAGTGACCCGAGTCAACTCGAATGGTAAGCATGAAGGTAACCTGTTGGGGAAGCTGAACAACCTGACGTCATCGTTGCCGTGGCTGCAGGTTGACTTCAGAAGAAAAAAAAGTTACAGGAATGAGGTTCTGGTTTGCCTCTCGCTCTCCTCCCTTCCACGTAAGACCGATGCACTTGATAACATGAGACCAGTAAACATTGAGGAAACTCAGACCGAGAGGTAACAGCAGACGCAGGATAGGAACTCAGCACTAAAATCTTGATTATTGATCCAAGTCCAAGTTTGCGTTGCTTCCCCTGCTAAGATGGTGCTCAATGAATTATTCAAGTCTTCGCCTCATCACCAAAAATAGCATCAAATAGCGCAGCCAATGATGGATCGGTGGACATTGCGTCTTGACTTGTAGCATGATATTGAGTTTTAAAGGGACTGAATTTTTTACAAGTTGCGTTGGCTTGAAGACCGATTCAGGTGCGCTGGGTGAGAAGGGTTGGTAGGAGAGCCCGGCAGGTGTGCATGGCGCCCAGTGGTGAGCACACTGTAAAGGGCGTGTCACAAGGTGCAGCTCACATCCCTCCACACCCGAACACCTCCACCCACACAATGCCCCCACGTCCACCACACTCAATTTAAACCCGATCTGTTCACAATCCCACTTCAGCCCCACCACACCCTCCCCACCAGCCTCCGACATCAAGGCACATCATCCCTCACCCAGTCCCATCCTACCCACAGTACATACTACACCTCACACCCCATTCCATCCTATCTCACTGCAACCACACCTTACTTAAGCAACCCTTGTTCCCCGCCCACGCACCCCACCCACACTTCAGACATACCCCACCACACACCACACACTCCCACCCACAGCTACACTCCACCCGCACAACATAACTTTGATACATAAGTTTCGCCAAAAGCGTCTCACAGTCTCATTTAGTTTCATTGATATATGCAGATACTCTCTATACTTGCTTGAGCACCCCCTTGACCCCCCCACCCCCTCTCTCTCTCTCTCTCTCTCTCTCTCTCTCTCTCTCTCTCTCTCTCTCTCTCTCTCTCTCTCTCTCTCTCTCTCTCTCTCTCTCTCATCTCCTCCTCCTCCTCCTCCTCCTCCTCCTCCTCCTCCTCCTCCTCTTCCTCTTCCTCCTCCTCCTCCTCCTCCTCCTCCTCCTCCTCCTCCTCCTCCTCCTCCTCCGCCATTCACCTCACCTAACCTCGTAAGCCTCACTTCCTCACCTCTTGGACCTGTTTCCTCCTGTCTTAAAAGGACTCTTCACCC
>JAPQNM010000044.1:23822150-23897150 GCA_029783475.1 Metacarcinus magister | reverse complement strand
AAGCTTCACTGTTACGGCTGCTTAAGGATTTCACGAAACCTTGATCATCTGAATCCTCTTGTTCCTTTATTTTTTCCTTACCGTGAAGTCTTTTCTGTCTTTCCGTACCAATCCCTTACCTCTTTAAACATCATGATTAAATCTCACTTTGAACGGGTCTGTGCTGTGCTGCCGAGGAAATGAAAGGCATCTCGTGCAAGAGGAGTCAAGGCTGTGATAAGGTTTTCACGGCTGGAGTTGTTGTGTGGACGCCATTCCGTCGGCATCCTCAGAAGGTCAGGTCAGGTCAGGTCAGGTCAGGTCACGACATCATTTCATAATGCGAATAAAGAAAATGCAAAACGTCTTTTTACATCGACCATTTACCTCGGCGAAATATAGTGAGAAATTCTGTTTTCGAAATAATGTTATATTCTTACCATGCACTCGAGAACAGTGTTTAGTAAGGTGCATTCTGTCACGCAATGTGGTGGTGGTCGTGACACGTGCTGCGTAGATCTGGGTTTCGTGAGAAGTTTGCGGAGTGAAAAAGTCATACTCGTGCGGAGCGAATATATAACAGCAACCAAAGAGTCCGGGGCGGCGGGTGACGAGGCCTGGGAAAGCATCAGGAAAAACCCGTCGGAAACACGTTGTGATGGACACCAGGGAACTGTAGCTTCGTGTGTGTGTGTGTGTGTGTGTGTGTGTGTGTGTGTGTGTGTGTGTGGGAGAGAGAGAGAGAGAGAGAGAGAGAGAGAGAGAGAGAGAGAGAGAGAGAGAGAGAGAGAGAGAGAGAGAGAGAGAGAGAGAGAGAGAGAATATGAGAATGATACAACATAAACAAGATTAATACTGCACAAACGGAGGTATATAAACAGAAATAGTGACTTTTACAATGCCTAGTCATGGGGAAAGCTGCCAACCACACACACACACACACACACACACACACACACACACACACACACACACACACACACACACACACACACACACACACACACACACACACACACATACACAAGGAGTTCCTGTCTTACGCCACTAATACACCACCTCGAGCACGTCTTGCCTCGCCTCTTCCTGCCCTGACTGCTGCCTCCGGTGCCGCGGATGAAATGCCGCTCGCGTGTGTGTGTGTTTTCATTCCTCCTTCCTATCACTTGAATTTCTCCATTTTCTTCTGCTGGCTGTAAGTTACCACCTTCAGGGTTCCCTTTCGTTTCACTTATTAGGGTTTGTTTGGGCGCCGTCATTGTGATGCATCGTGCGTGCCTTGCGTTTACTTGTTACGTGTGCGGCACCAAGTGAGTTTACGTGGACTTACTTGTAATTCACCGACGTGTTGTGGGCGGTGTATTAGAAAGAAAATGGGAGAGAGTGTAAGGTGAGTCCCCAAGGTTGAGACACAGCGGTGGGAGCGGGAACCCGATTGGCACCTTTGTAGGATTGTGGAGAAGTGTGCTGTTAAGTTTTTCAACAACGATTCACGTCAGTGTGTAATTGTAATTGAGTTGCATTGTTACAAAACTGGATATCCACTTATGAACAGCTTGGAGGCCGCTCGGTTAAGTGTTTGGTGCTCGTCAGGCCGTTAATTGAGTTCATAAAGAAGGACAGGTGTGGCAAGGTTCGGACACAACTTGAAGAGTCTGCAGTGTCAAAAGCCATCGGTTCCAAATCATAAGGTAGCCAGTGACGAGGGAGACACATCGAGTTGAGGAGACCGTAGAGCAGCGGCAGGCCCCGTGTTGGCGAGTGAGTAAGACAGTGAAGTGTGATAATTCGAGCTTTCATTACCTGTGTTAGCGGCTGCCCAACAACCCGTGTGTGCGGTGTTTGCCAACAGAGTGATGGCACAGGAGTGAATGATACCCAGCGAGAAGTAAGCCCTACCTCACTACTCCACTCCCAGTATTGACTATGTAAATTGAGTCTTTGCATAAGCCATAAAGCTCTTGTGTTGGGCAAAGATAATGAGTGAACCCAGGCTTTGTAACACCTTTGGAGACGACAAGAAAGTGTCATCGTGTGCAGACCTACGTATATATGAGTAATACCTCTCTTCTCTTGAGCTACATTTGTTTCACAATATTACTTGTTAAATCAACAAACGAGAAAATAAAAAAAGAAAGTCTTAAGAAAGTGAGTCGATAAGACCACGTGAAGTTTATTCTGCTTTTAAGATTGAAAAGGTCACCGTAAAGCTGAATTACAGAAGAAACAATTACTTTCTCAGGTCATTGTTTTCGGCAAACCTTACAGCCTTTCTGAAGGACTAATGTTCAACACCATCAGTGGCCCACCGTACATTACATCCTTGACAACCCGCCTACGAATAAAACTTGACTGGATGTGTTTTCCGAGTGAGACTCGTTCTGTGTCAAGTAAAAAACACGAGAAGTCACACATACATATTAAACGCATACAACAATATTCATATTCTGAAACTCATGAATAAATGTTAATATATTTCAATGGAAGACAACCACATGCCTCCAGGCCCGCCACACTGGCCAGGCACTCACCTTCCCTCAGTGCCTCGCAACACTCACTCACATCCTTACTCAGGAACAGGTATCTCACAATCTGATGCTGCAGCTTTTCGCTCACTCTCCGTAGCCTCATCAATACGTACTACGAGACTCAGGGAGGAACTGCAGGTAACCCACGCTCCTAGGAGCCGCCTCTCGTGTCCATGGCTTCTGGAGGTACCCACTAGTGGTTATACGGCTCCGAGGCAGCCCGTGTACGCTGCCATCGTTAGTCTTGGGGGCGAGGGTGGGCGCCCCCCAGGATATTATGCTCAGCAAATGGCGGGGTCCTTATCCTCCCTTGACTGGGCTTGTCGGCCACGAGAGAGGACCACCTCAGGAGCGGCAGGACGCCACTTGTACCTCAAGAACATCAACCTTCCTAATTCGTCTCTCTTAGAGGCGTACACCTCACAGCCTCGATGCCGGCGGACAGTGTGTATAGGAGGAGGGTTCTCTCTGCCGCCCCTTCCAGAAGAGGAAACGAATCCCTGTCGTCTGAGGAGCTCCTCGGTGGTGATGGGCACGCAGGCATTCTCGATGACTTCTCACAAAGTAAATAACATTGAAAAGGCAGAAAAAATGAAGACCCTTAATGCTATGATAAACACATATGGTAATGAAAATAGGGAAGAAGTTCGACACAATATCGAAAATTCTCGCAAGATTAAAGCTATTCAAGACATGCAAGGATGTGCGAAAAACAGGGCAAGTTTGGCGATTAACGAAGAGCTCCCGGATGTTAATACTTCATCAGGAATCCCTAAGCGAGTGTCGTTTTCCCTAAACGAGCAACTAGAGTCGTCGGATGTCATCTTGCCAGGCTCCCGCGTCCGTCTGTCCTATGTTGAACTTGACTGGTGCGATAGCAGGGCGATGGAAAGGCCGCCACACACCAAGAAACGGTCTTCCTGGGCGGCCGGCGAGAAAGTCCACAAAACTACTGCACCTCGTGACTCACGGGCCAGAGTTGTCTTGAACAACAGACGAATCTCGCCAAGCCACAGGGAACGTTCATCCTCCGCCGAGAGGCTGACACTCTACCCTCGCACCGCCTCCTGCGTCAACATTCCCAAGTGTAAGAAGCAGCTTTCTTGGGCTTCCAGTGAAAAAAGAAGATTCAGTTGGGCACCGGGACACCCCTCGATGGGTCGCGACCTCGAGGATCAAAGGCGCTACTCATTCGCGGGGGAAGAGAGCCGCCGCCCCGCCATCAGGATGGGCACACGCAGCCTGGCGCCCTTCACGCCTCCACCACCACGTTATCCAAGGCACCTTCCTCGCCCCACTCCGCCACCTGACACCCGCCGTCATACCTCCGGCTATCAAATGAGGTGCTCCTCCAGTTATTTCGTATGGTCTCTCTCTCTCTCTCTCTCTCTCTCTCTCTCTCTCTCTCTCTCTCTCTCTCTCTCTCTCTCTCTCTCTCTCTCTCTCTCTCTCTCTCTCTCTCCTCTCTCTCTCTCTCTCTCTCTCCATTTCTATATGTATAATGTGTACACGCCGTTACACTGAATATCGAATATACCTAAACCAGCAGCTTTAACACTGATCGCCCCTCGTCCTGTGGCGGCCCCGCGAGGCACCAGCGATGAGGGGAGTGTTGCGGTGCAGGGCTCGGCGGGGGATTTGGTGTGAGCGGCTAGGCGAGACGGCCCCATAACATGCTATTGGATAGGTGCTTCCGGCACACCAGACCCTCAGTGTGCTGGGTTATGGGCTAAGTGATACGTTACTGAGAGAGAGAGAGAGAGAGAGAGAGAGAGAGAGAGAGAGAGAGAGAGAGAGAGAGAGAGAGAGAGAGAGAGAGAGAGAGAGAGAGAGAGAGAGAGAGAGAGAGAGAGAGAGAGAGAGAGAGAGAGAGAGAGAGAGAGAGAGAGAGAGAGAGAGAGAGAGAGAGAGAGAAAAGAGAGAGAGAGAGAGAGAGAGAGAGAGAGAGAGAGAGAGGAGAGAGAGAGAGAGAGAGAGAGAGAGAGAGAGAGAGTGAGAGAGAGAGAGAGATGATACGAAAGAAAAAAAATATCTAAACTACCAATAGTAAAAAAGAATATATTAAACTGTATAATATGAGGAATCGAACCGAGGAAGGCACCAGCACGGCCGCTGACCTCATCATAAAGTAGCTTATCTATATACCTGATGCCAGGGTCCGACGCCACGCCCGCAGAGCAGTACCACGAAGAGTGACTTGCATGAGAGAACAGGAGGAGGAGGAGGAGGAGGTAGAGGAGGTATAGTAGTTAAGTGAAGAAGGAGGAGAGTTGAGAGGCGTGACGCTCGGCCGCCCGCCATAATACCCACTGTCTGCCTCCTTATTACAGCCGCAGATGAACAGATAACGAATGAGGTGACGTAATGGTTAGTGATGTCTGTTTAACGCATCGCTACTCTCTCGTGAAGGGTTTTATAAGTGTGCTGTCAAAAGTCGTAAGCATTTTTTTGTGAGATTTTGACTTGAATCTGAAAAATGTGTTACCTTGACGAGTCCATCTTAACCATGTGAGGACAATGATCTGCGTCTCGTTAAAGTTTTTGATGCACCAAAAGACTTTATTACATTACTTGACCTCTTAACGACAGTCATTACAATACAATCACCTACGAGTACAGTAATGCCACAAGCGCTATGGTTTTCGTCAGTGAAATAACAGTTTTATCACTTGCTAACAAAGTGCTTACTGATCGGGGAAAGGTTTGTGAACAGCTGTAATGGGCGAGTGAATGGTGTTAAGGGAGGCCAGGAGTTTGCCATATCGCTACGGTCAAGTAGGGCCTCCTTGTGTGATTTGCATTGATCCTGGTGTGTGTGTGTGTGTGTGTGTGTGTGTGTTTAGTCAGAATGTTTGTCTGCAGATTTCTCCGGAAAGTTCAACTGAGACTCACTTTTAGTCTTTTCTGTTTTCTTGGTTTAGAGTTGCGTCATTTCTTAAGGATTAACAAAGCTGTCTTCCAGTCCTGACGAGATAAATAACGAACGAGGGTAATAAACATTGACAACATTCATGTTAAGTGTGCTGGATGGCCAGACGAGTCACGGGACACTGCTTTTGCGATGCCTGGAAATTAATATTATTAGCTCATTGTTACTTAACATATTATTCACTTTTGAAACCATCATCATCATCATCATCATCATCATCATCATCATCATCATCATCATCATCATCATCATCATCATCATCATCATCATCATCATCATCATGAAGTGACCTATACTGACACTGATTCTCTCCCTTCCAGCCACAACCGGCAGGAGACAACGCTGGTCCATCCTGTCCCCCATAAGCCCACAGTCCAGGCTGAGGCCATCCCTCCTCCTCCTCCTCCTGCTGCAGCGACCCAACGGTGAGTACATGTACTATACTGAGTCTACTGTTCGCTGATTTTTTGTTGTTCCTTTTACTGAACGTTTTGTTATGGTTTCTGGGATTCCGCGTCCCTAGAGCGGAATTCTGTGAACTTTCCTCGCCAAGTTCAGTAGCTCCGTGCCCCCAAGTGCCCGTCGTGCATGCCCACGCAGAGGCTGAGGTGTGTGTGCTCAACGCTGCCAGAAAGAACTAAACAAACCCTCGAACTAATGTAAATGTTTTATAGTAAACATATCATGGATGAACTGTGTGTGTGTGTGTGTGTGTGTGTGTGTGTGTGTGTGTGTGTGTGTGTGTGTGTGTGTATGTGTGTGTGTGTGTGTGTGTGTGAGAGAGAATGAGAGAGAGAGAGAGAGAGAGAGAGAGAGAGAGAGAGAGAGAGAGAGAGAGAGAGAGAGAGAGAGAGAGAGAGAGAGAGAGAGAGAGAGAGAGAGAGAGAGAGAGAGAGAAAGAGAGATGTAACATGCAATGTATGACGTGCCACAAGAGGAGTCAGATGGTGGCTACACCTAATTATCTTCTTGTGTTGAAGGATCCCATTAGTCTGACGTTGTTAATAATGACGAAATTAGTCGTAGTACAAGGAGTTTAAGTCTTTGTAATGGTCGGCGTCTTAGTGTTCCATGTTTGGAATGAGTGAATGTTTAGTATGTAAGTAACTTTTTTACCTGAGTCTCCCTCCTAACTTGTTGGTCACTTGTAAGACAAGATCGTTCTTTTATGGATCAGAATGCTTCCATGCAAACAACTTTTATACGCATGATTATACCTTCGTTTTATGTAGTTGTAGTTATGTCACTTAAATACAAGCTGATGATCCTTGAAGCACAGTGAGGTGTGTTGTCTCATTAGAACGACCACATCACTTACATCCCACGTCCTTGTTTGTATGTAGTACAACTTCATAAATGATGTTTTAATGTGATGTTTTTTGCTGCAGTAGTTCGCAGCCATAACTCCTTTTACTTTATGATAATAAGAGAGGGACGTGGCAATAGTGTAGATCAGGTGCAGAGGCTGGTGTCGACTAGGCACAAGAGTATAGGCGTCCCGCCCCGAGGGTGTAAGACGATACAAGAAACCTGATACTTATCGAGTATAACTTCTCCCTGCACCACCCAGTATTTGTCCCCCGCCCTCACCACCCTGCACCACCACCATCACCTCATCACTACAACCCTGCGCCAACACCGTCTGTAAATCGCTTCTGGTTATGTTATACTCACAATCTCACACGAACAGAATATAATTTATGAACAGCCTCAGCCTCAAAGAACCTTAGAAATGTATCTGCTAATTTTTGCAAGCATTGGTTCGTCTACATCACGCCGTTGGCCAAGAGAGCAGCGGTGTGCAGGAATGTTCCTTCCCCTGGTGGTGGTGGGGGAGGTGGCGGCGGTGCTCCCACGCCCCGGCCTGACCTCCGCCCCGCCTGCTCAGTCCTGGTCTCGTTCCTTCAAAGTCGCGGCCACTTGGAACCTTAAGAGGATAATCGTTTAATACTGACAGTTTTCGTGGGTATGCGTGCCTGCGTGTGTTTGTGAGTGTTTCTGTTTGTGTTTGTGTATGTGTGTGTGTGTGTGTGTGTGTGTGTGTGTGTGTGTGTGTGTGTGTGTGTGTGTGTGTGTGTGTGTGTGTGTGTGTGCGCCTTATAATCCGCCTCGCTTTACTCTTTCACGAATTCTCACTTATCTTCACGACTCCAGGTGACCTTTCGGCCCGGCCACCTGACCTTCCTTCCTAATGGACCAGCTAAAGGGAGGGACACGCCTGACCTTGGCCGTCACTCTAGTCATGTGTACCCTGCCTTAACATCGGTCAATAATACATAGTCACACTTCAACAAAATAATCACGTTTCTCGATGCTCTCAGTACATGTCTATATCTTTTGTTACGATTATACCATTTTATTGTATTTCCGTTTTCATCTCCACTTTATTTTGCATTTACCTGCGGCTAATTTTAGGCTTATTAGTATAGTCTGCTGTATACCTGTTGCCCTCAAGACCTGACCTGTCGTGACCTGACGCGGCCAACACTTACTGGTCTCAGGCTCAGGTGGAGTCAATAAGCCTCCTTCCTCGCCTCTCGCCTTGCCAACAGCGAGAAACAACCGCGAAAACCAAACATTTGTGTATCGCCGTCCGACACAGACGCCGCCGCCGCTCCCTCCAGTCCAGTGTTTTTCCTCATAAATTATCTTGGTGGAGTAGTTTACAATCATTATGCATTCTGAATTAGTGGTCACGTACATTATCTCTTTGTGTTACCTTTCTTTATCTGTCCTTGACGTAGATTACATAAGTCAATCACTTCCTCCACTAATTTTTTTATTATTTCTTTATTTTATTATATTTGTTTACCTTTGTGTTTACGTGTGTGTGTGTGTGTGTGTGTGTGTGTGTGTGTGTGTGTGTGTGTGTGTGTGTGTGTGTGTGTGTGTGTGTGTGTGTGTGTGTGTGTGTTCAGTCTCCATCACAGCTCGCATTCATCACTTTATCAGAAGAGTCTCGTTCACCTTAGAAGTAGCTTGAGATCAATTTATTTTCTGACAGAGGTCGAAGACGAAACGAGGGAAGGCTGAGGGGGGTTGAGGGGGAGTCTGTCATAACACTTCGGCGTAATGGCGGTGGGACGTGTGGTTAGGCGTATATATTGGAGGCAGGGAGAAGAGGAGAGACCGAGGAGGTGGGAAGGGGACGAGATGGTTTAGTTAGGAGGCAGAATGAGGGACGTTGGGGAACCGTAGAAGGGTAGGGAGGGGGTTGGAGGGGTTGGAGGGGAGGGAGGGAAGGAGGGAGGCTGCCTTTCTCTTCACTAAAATAGGGCATTAAATTTCACCCCGGCAGCAGCAGGGGGTCGGGTCTCCTCCACCTCTCGACGTCACCAAGCTTCTCCCTTCTTGTGACGTCAGTGTTCTCGCTGCCTCCAAAGTGCTTCGTGTTTTATTGCATTTGGTCCTCCTTCTCCTCCTCCTCTCCTCCTCCTCCTCCTCCTCCTCCTCCTCCTCCTCCTCCTCCTCCTCCTCCTGTGAGTGCATTCATGACATCACATCACCGTAGGTTCCTTTCATATATGTAATGTCACTCATGTTAACTCATGTTTACAGATTTAGTGCGGTTAATATAATGACGTCTACATTTTACTCCATATTTTCTATCATGGTCACTGTTTTCTGTATTCCGCCCTCCACTGATACCTTCCATTCCTTATATCTTGTCACTGTCTTCATTCTTGGTTATGTTTTTTTTTACTTCTTTCCCCGCTTCTCATGTGACCTCTCGTCGTTCATCCTTGCCATCTCATGACGTCACTGAGCTTGCCTTAATGTGATCAATAACATCGATCTTCATCCCATCTACACGAAGCCCCTCGCCATGGGTCGTCCTCTGCCTCCAGGAGAAGAAGCCCCAATCCCACAGGCTTATGGCTACTAGAGGAGGAGGAGGAGGAGGTGGTGGTGGTGGTGGTGGTCTGGCAATAAGGCTTTGTATTTCCTTTCGTTTTTCCCTTCCTCGCTTTCTGCCATCGCTCTTCCCTTTATTCCTCCCTCCCTGTCTTCCCATCCCTCCCTCCCACCCTCTGTCTGTCTGCACAAGTCTTCCACCGACGGACAGATGTTTATTCTGTCGTAATGAGAACACTCTGAGCCTCCGCGCCAGGACCTCAATGCCTCCTTCCGCGGACACAAACAGAAGGGCGTGGAGGGATGAAGGGGCGGGGCGGAGGAGGCTGTGGGGTGGAGGGGCGATGAAGGGACACGGAAGGGAGGGGAGGGAGGCAGTGGTGCTCGGTGGGGTGTGAGGGTCTAAATGGAGCACCTCGGCCTGTGAGTGAATTAAGGAGACAAGTTCAGTGTTAAAAGTGAAAAAAATAAGTAATTGTGTTCGTCGTGAAGGTAGTGATGCGTGTGTGTGTATGTGATTGTTGTTATTGTTGTTGTTGTTCATTATTATTACATGTATTATTATTATTATTGTTTTTATTATTACTATTATTATCATTGGTATTGTTGTTATTGTTATTATTATTATTATTATTATTAGTAGTAGTAGTAGTAGTAGTATTTATAATTTATTTTCTGTTATTATTATTGTTGCTCTTACAATATGCTCATCTTACACACACACACACACACACACACACACCACACACACACACACACACACACACACACACACACACACACACACACACACACACACACACACACACACACACACACCATTCATTAAAAGCCTAAGCAGCTTGCCAAAACACAACCCCCCAATCTCCCTTTCCCTCAGGCCCTCCATTACCCCCCTTCCAAATCTCCCTCCCTTCCTCCGCACCCTCTTCTTTCCCCTTCTCAACCACTCCATGCCACTACCAGATTCCCAGGATGAGGCGATTGGTGGTGGTGGTGATGGTGGTGGTGGTGGTGGTGGTGGTGGTGGTGGTGGTGGTGGTGATGGTGGTGGTGGTGGTGGTGGTGATGATAGTGATGCATGTAACTGGTTGTGGATGGTGTTGATAGTGGTAGTGGATGGTGACGGCAGGTTTAATGCTTTAATGTCTCTTGAGGGTAATGAGATTTTCAAACCCATCAGGAAAAGGTACAGTACACAAATAATTATATAACACGTGTGTAAATACGTATATATTTTTTTTCACGTCTCATTGGCATAATTATAAAATATGTCAGTCTTCATATGTTTTTTTCATCAGTTATTACGATTTTCCTGTATGTAGACGCAGTTGTTGGTTTTTTTTTGGTTCAATAGTGTAAGTAGTACATAAAATATAATATAATATAATATAACTACCTTGTAAGTACTACCTGAATATTCCCCTCGTGTTGTGATTGCGACAAAAGCTCTTAATGTTTACCAGCAAGGGAGAGAAGTGATGCAGGAGGCTCAGAACACGTCACAACTTCAACACTGGTATAACAGGATCATGAATGTGACCATAAGATGTGCTCCTAAAGTTAGTCAGTCTGGCCATGTCTGAAGCGTGTGTTACTTGTGGTGGTGAATCGGTTTCATATCTTCCTCGTGGCTGGCTTTGAAGGGGAAGGAGCTAGGCCAGGTGAAGGTCGGGCAGAGGCAAGCATGTGTCGGGTGGTCACTGTGTTTATCAATGTAATAACTGCCTGCCGCCACTCCCAGATTCCCCGCTAACCTCCTGCTCCCTCCCCCCGCTTACCGGAACCCAGCCCTAGCACACGCCCACCGACCCCCGCACCCACTCTCACCACCACCACCACCGCACCATAAACCAGGGATAAGCACGTAAGGATGTGTGTGCCCGCTGCAGTAGAGTATAAATAATCCTGCCAATAGAAAAGAAACTTACTGAAAACTAATGAAAACTTATCGTGCTTCTACTTAAAGTACTGGAAAACAGAAAAAAAATCACACCCAGAATAGCGTGGCAGGCAACCCTCCGAGCTGAGTGTGTCCCTTGTCCTGGGTGGAGTTGCCAATATGCGCTTCTGGTCTGCTTCGACAACTTCTACCTCATTTCATTGTCATTAGAGGATGGTCATTGCTTGCAGTTTTTGGGTGTGTCGGTGGATCATTGTGAGGTAATGAGGGTTTTGGGAAGTGACTGTGAGGCACGTATGGGAGCGTAGCAGTGCGTATGAGGCGCTGAGAATGCGGTGGTGAAGGTGGGGTCAGGTCAGGGGTGGCGAGGGAGGAACAGCAGTGGTCTTGAACGAGTGGTGGCGGTGTGACGGGCGGGAAGCGTCTCCACACTTCTGTAGTGCAGCTCACCCTCACTCGCGGCGGGAGGAGAAACAAAGAACTGGCTTCTTGGTGATGCCTGCAGGCTATGGTTCGCCTTTTGTAGTGAATAGAAAAATATTCTTCGAAATCTCATCTAGAGGTTGTAATTCAGGTGTTGTGTATTTCCAAGTTTTAATGTTTCCAAGAAGGCAGTGAGGGAAGGGACGAAAGGAATGAGGATGTTCTGCAATACTGTGACGCAAGGCTTTTTTCCCGTCGGAGGTCCAGGCTGTAAGAGGCTGCCCCGCTGCCCTGCGCCTTGTGGTATGGACGGGTGGGCAGCCCTCACCTTGTTTGCCTGGCCTGGCCGAGCACCATTTGTATTGTCGACATGCGCAGTTTAAACATTTAAAGTAACATAAATTCCATTTAAGTAGCTTGAATAACAGTTCTTATCTCTATAGCTTTCTGGAAACTATTTTCAAAGTTATTTCCATCATTATCAGCTTTGACACTTGTGTTGTTTCTGGGCAAGTGTGTTTTGAGGCCAAACTTTTCTTCCACAACATCTTGTGGTTGTAGAATACCTGCTCTGGCGACAGGCCTCTTCATTGCAACACAGTTTTGGTCATGTGATGATGGTGATAAAACGTCAAATATAATCGTATTGATGGTGGTATACGACGTACGCAGTCCAAATAATGGAAGCCTCAACGTGCCTACCCGGTGACTCAGCCGCGGCCCAGCACGACTCCGCGTGAGCTGATCGACCCGCTGACAGCCAAGCCTCGCTGTAGTAGGAAGCTGCTGAAATATGCGCCATATCTTTCTACCAGGTTTAAAAGCCGAAGTTGAAAACTCAATGTTTTACCAGAAGTTAATCTGAGAATATCAACTTGCCTTTCAATATGCTTCCAGTTCTGTTACTTCGACCAATATTTTTTTTAAACACAAGTTAGTTTAGTTGAGTTTACTTGAATGTGTTGGACGCCCAGCTTGACTGTTTTGCATTCCCGTGGCCTCACTAGGTCCTTCCCCTTCCTCAGAGGAATTTACTGTTGTAAATAGAGAGATGATGTCACCGTCAACGTTCTCAAGATAGACTGCAGGGAGGTGACCCTTCGTCCCTGTATGGCAGAGCGGGCACGCCTTGCCCGGTACATTATGTCCAAACTCGTCTAATTGTGTACAGTAGCGCCTGTTTCGGGAGGGTGCCGAGGGGGAGGGTGTGAGTCAAGGGTGTTTGCTGGACTGTTTGGTTACCTTACGATGTCACGTTATGTGGAATGTCAGGTTAGTTGTGCACTACACGCACATCTGTCTATCTATTCATCTGCTTGTATATATTTATCTTTCCTTATCTATATCTTAACTAAATGAATGACAAGGCGGCAGTCATGAATGACCACACCTTCTGCCTACCTTTACTTGTGCATAGTTGAGTTTTTCGTCGCTATTTTATCTTCTTTTTGGTGTGGCATGAATGTTAAACACGCAGCTGTGTTGCCTAGCCAAGTATGCGCCACTTGGGCATCGCGACCACTGCCATCAGGGTGGGTGGAGCCCTGGAAGGATTTGTCTCTATATGGGAAGAGGCTAACGGAGGTCTTTGTTATCATGAATATTGACCTTGGCGCATGAACTTGATTCTGTTGAACTTGTTGCTCAGTAGATTAATGTTTGTTTTTTTTTTTGTTTTTTTTTTCTCACAAATATTCAGGAATTTCCTGGTTCAGCGTTGAAATTGTGAACTTGTATCAGTTTTAACGGTATTTACATAACTTTACTTTTGCTCCGTATTTTTGTCAAATCCTTCAGAATACTAAGTAGTGTTAAGGATCATGGCAGCGAAGTGAGTGTTGGGGAGGGAAGGGGTGTTAGGGTAGGAAGGAAGAAAGGAAGGAATGAGAGACTCTTGATGGGACAGATACGAAAATACACGACGTGGATCCTCCCCCGGGATGACCTTCCCACAGTACCAACCCTTTTTGTAAACACCCGCTTGTTCCTCTCCTCACGGTCCGTCCTTGGCCTTGCTCACACAGTCTCGCGGCGAGGCGAGTGTTGGTGAGGAAGCAAGGCAGACAAAGGCCTTGACGCATAAGGTAAAGAAGTGTAGTCCACACTTCTCATTGGGGCCAGACCAGACGAGGACCCTCGCAGCCTACTTGTCTTGGACTGACTGAACCTGTGGTCTCGGCGAAGTGTTTGTTGTAGTTTTAATGGCTTTGAATATGATGTGAAGGTGATGGGAATAGCGATGCTGTGTTTTACGTGGTGGCAGCGTGTAGGTATGCACAGGTTAGTGTTCGAGATCCTACGACAGGAATAAAACTGACAGTGAGTGTGGTCATATCCATCACTTGGTGTCCACGTGTCTCCTTGGTGTTGTGAGGCGCACCTTGTCATGGTACAAGTCATGCACCGGAGGTGTGTGTGTGTGTGTGTGTGTGTGTGTGTGTGTGTGTCCTCTGACGTGACGTGGTGCCGAGTGTTGGTTCCTGGAGGCATGCGTGAGGGATGGGTTGGACGGGCCTCGTGATGATCAAGGGATGTAAATGAATGGTTTGTGTCGTAAAGCTGTGTTCTCGTCGCTGCGGGACATTTAGGCATCCACGACAGAACATTACATAACGTCACCGAAGAACGGAATCGTGTGAAGTGAGAAACAATTCTTTGAAAATTTAGTGTTTTGTGTATTACTCATATAGTGATTGAAAATACAACGCTGTGTGTTTTGTTTAAAGGAAGCCGGCAATTAAGCTCATAAAGAGCGACAGGTACTGTGTTGAGTGACGTGGTGGCAGCGGCCGTTAGTGACCATGACGTGATAGTCTTGGTGAAGGTGTTACATACAAGAACAGGACAATGTCAGAAAGGACTGATGATCAGGCAGCATGTGACGGCTGAGGGAGGTTGTGTTGTTATTGAGAGATGGAAGATGACGCAATGGTGGTGACCTTCAACTCACCAACGCACATCCGTCCACGTATGCCCACGCCCCCGCCGCCACCCACAGCCTGCCAGGAATACGAATGTCTGTAAGTATGACCTAATGTTATGAGGGTGACACTGTTTGATCGTTGTGTCCATAAAATAAATAATGTTTTCGTCATCCTTCATCAATCCCAATGAGAGATATCCTTTTGCCCTTCAGAAGCCTACTATGCCTTCATCACCTTCCTGGCTGCTCCTCCTCCCGTCTCCAAAACGCCGCTGCTTTCTTGCCAGTCCCATAAAAATAGCGGTGATTTAAACTTTTCCATTTAGCTTCAGTAAAGATCGATTGTTGGTGTCAGTCGGTGGAGCGGTGGTCGAGCGTGGCACAAGTTTGGGTCTCGGCAGTAACTCCCGACTGGATGGTGCCCCCAAGAACCTCCCTCAGGACCTCGAGGACGCTTTTACCTGAATTGCCCTCCAGCGAGGCCGCACTCTCCATCTCCTGGAGAGCCGGTGTTTTGCATGAGGAGTTTCCGTGCGTCGCTTGAGTTGGCAGGAAGTGTAGAGCCCAACTTTTTCCCTCTCACATCTCTCCCTCCCCGTTACGAGGGCGGAGGCCATAACAATCTGGGTGGGCAGCAGGGTGGGGGCATTCACGCTTCAACGCTGCACTGTTATAATTAGCTTGTAATTGTTTGGAATGTTATTGTATCCGTGAGGCACTTGCGGCCATCATGTTGAGGATGTCACGTCTCCATCACAACGCTCACCTCCATTACATGATCAAAATAATTGTTGTCGTCGTCGTCGTTATCATCATGGAATAAAGACCATTGGCATGCCCGACTCGTCTATTGTAACTCTTCACGCTGAAGCTCCAGTTCCTTTGTAGAGAGTAGTTACAAACGTAGGTCGGAGTTGTGACCTCTAAGTCCGGCAGGAGGGGTGAGGCAGCAGTCATGCCCTCACTCTGTGTGTGTGTGTGTGTGTCTGTGTGTGTGTGTGTGTGTGTGTGTGTGTGTGTGTGTGTGTGTGTGTGTGCGTGTGTGTGTGCGTACTTGCTCCGGAAATGTGTTGTTGACGACGACGTTATAACTTGAAACTAAATATTACCAGGTCGAGGAAAACGACTGTAATGTATGTGTGGTGCCGTGATGCGTGATGGTGATGGTGGTGGTGGTGTGGTGGTGGTGGTGGTGGTGGTGGTGGTGGTGGTGGTGGTGGCCTTCTGGAGACAAAGGGGTGAGTGACGGTGGGGCAGCGGCGGTGCGGCAGCGTCCACAGCGGCGGGAGTCGGGAGGGTGACATTCCACCAACGCCAGGACAAGAACTAGGACGACACACTCCTGTTTCCTCTCCTCCATGCAACACCATCACACATGCCATAAACTTTCTTCCATCACTGCCAACATCATCAATATCAACACCAAATCTGTCGCGAAAGCTTGTCTCACCACCACCACCACCACCACCACCACCACTACTACTACTACCACCACCACTGACACCACTACATCCTGGTTCCTCCCTGCACCACACCCACGCCCAAGCACCTTCCACACCGGAGATTTGGTCACAGATTAGACCCGTCCTCACGTCTGTATAGTGTTCACCGTGAAATATTGTCCAAGTTGTGAAATTCCTCTCTTCGTTTGAACATTTTGTGTCACCAAATTATATGAAAATCAACTTACAGGATTAAAATATAAGAAAGAAAGCTGGTTAAATAAATCGGTTGATGTAATATACGAGAGAAAGAGGAGCAGCAAAGTAGGAGTGGAATCAAGATATAAAAGTTAATGATATGGGAATGAAAGCAACGTACGGTACAAAGCAGTAATATGTGTGTGGGAAAGGGAAGAATGAAGGAGACGCCCATCAGTGTTATCCCTGGAGGGGCGTCGCTACTGCCTCTCTCTCTCTCTCTCTCTCTCTCTCTCTCTCTCTCTCTCTCTCTCTCTCTCTCTCTCTCTCTCTCTCTCTCTCATCACCCAGAGAGCTGCTTTCACAACCAGCTGATATTTTTATGACCGGGAACGCAGAGGGCGTGCACCGCTGGGGTCGCGAGGGAGAAAGATAAGAAGAAAAAAAAACGGGATGGGACAGCGGCCAAGGGTTGAGACAGACGCGTGTTTTTTGTCCGCATGTCGGTCAGTCAGCATTTAGTAGAAGGAGAGGAATGAGAGAGAAAAAAATCGTATCACAGGTTGCTTTGTGTGGAAGACGAAGCGTGTCCTGGCCCTTTCCCGTGTGGCTAAGAAAGGAATGCACGACAAATAGATTTCATAGCGCAAATAAGACGCGACTCCCGCTCGGTGAAGTAGGTGGGTCGTGCTACCACCAGCATGTCATTTGTTTTGAAGTTTACCCAGAATCTTCACAATTTTACCTTGTTTATCGCATGAAGACTCAACAAACACTCCGAAACACCATCTCACCACACAAAAGGATGCTTAAACGTGGGCTGTTCCCGGTCGTGGTTGAAATGAGCCGAGTTTTTCTTATTTATTTTTCTTTAAAGATTGAATCGTTTTCTGTCCTCTTCATCTGAACATAACGGTCTCAGGTGTATCAGCGGGTGGTTGAAATATTTTTACTCTCAAAAAAGCTGAAGAAACTCTGAAATAAGATTCCTGAATATTTCGCGTTCTTCAGCACGACCACTAGGGGGGAGAGAGAGAGAGAGAGAGAGAGAGAGAGAGAGAGAGAGAGAGAGAGAGAGAGAGAGAGAGAGAGAGAGAGAGAGAGAGAGAGAGAAGTGCCAAGCCTCCTTCAGTGTTTCCCTCAATGGTTATGTGTGGTGGTGGTCCGGCTGATTGAGGGAGGGCGAGGGATACCGTAAGACTGACGTGGAAGGGTGTTGTCTATTGGCGTGTTTGTGGTTAACCTTCCCCATCTCTCCATCCCCTTGCATGTTCTAACCCTTTACCTGCTCTCTTCAGTAAATTCTGCCTCATCAATTGTCCTCGTCTTCTTCCTCCACATCTCGTTCTTGTTCGTACGTCAAGAATACCCACTGGCCTGCCCTTCCTTCACCTTTGCACTTCAGGCTCACTTGTAACCTCTGACATGGCTATACTGTGTTTCAGGATAGTTTTAGTAGGAAGTCCGCGCATTATTTTTATTTTTATTTATTTATTTTTTTTTTTGTCGATCGATAAATGACCCATCTTAATTTTTAATCCTTGTACATGGTTCTCCTCTCTCGCGGAAAGGGACAACTTTTTCTTGTATCTTATTTCTCACCACCACCACCACCACCACCTCGAGGCTCCATTACCGTGTGGCCAGAAGTGCAAAACGAGGCCATGAATAATAGTCAAATATATGAATATTTACCCAGCTTTGGATTAAAGAGCGAGACAGAGAGAGACAGAGACTTAAAATCTCCTAACCCTCGCATGACAGAGACATATAAGAAGGTTTCTGACCTGTCCACATTTTCTTATATTCTGATTCAAACTTCATCTTGGGTTCTTGGAGTGACAGGCAGGGAGGGAGTGGATCTGTTTGTGTGACTGGCTATGCAACTTAACTGAGTGAAGCAGGACACTCCCGTTAGGTTCCTCCTCTGCTCGAAGCTGGATTGAAGTGAGTCTGGATGACCGGAGATAACCTCACACGACAAATTCCTCACCTCGCCTCCCAGGTTATGGCTCCTCCGCTTACCTTGTTCCTTTAGGGTTTGGCACAACTTGAAGGCAACACACACTTATCGGGAACACAAGAACATAATACCCTGGAAAGATACTGACTCTTCTCCTCTCCTCTCCTCTCGGGTTGTTTTTTGTGTTAACTGAACACTCTGCGATCCTCTTGAGCTTCCTTGAGATGATAATAGGACCGAATGTTTACTGTTGAAGGCGTTTGGCAAGTAAGCGTTAATAGGAGTTGGAATTTTCTACTTACGTATCCATTTACATTTTCAAATACCTTATTCCTGCCTGCGGGGAATGGGTGAGAAAGGTGTAACCCCTACCTTCCCTCCCCTTCAAGACGTGGGTGCTATGGAAACCACCTACCAGTAATGCATCCAAGACAATTATCGGCTTGACGGAGTTATGAGATTCTCGCTAGGTGGTTATGCCGCTAAATGGTAATTAAATATTAATAACCCTCCTCTGGCAACCACAGCCGCGTCCATTAGTTATGAGGGTGAACGTGTTGAGGCTTTAAGGCCGTGAGATGGTGTTCCTTCCGCTCAGGTTCCTCTTCAATCGAGTTACCAATATCGACTCTTCACCTCTGTTTATATCTACTAACCATATGCAAGCCTCATGTTGGCTAATTTGACTTAATTATATCGCTCGTTAGCACACTGGGGAGAGACATGATTTAATATAGGTGATAAGGATTAGAAACGCCTAAGTATTATGAACGAATCGAATCCGCTAAATCCGTCTGATCTGAGCCTCACACGTATGACGCTGGGAGTCCAAGGCGTTCACATCCTTCTGCGAGAACCCCGAGACGTGGGCGGCAGCTCGTTAGGCTTGTGTTTATAGTGAGTGTGGATGGACCTCTTGTTTATGTTGAGGCCGCCGGGCAACAGTGGTATTTACGTACCTGTGTTTGTGCCGAGAAGCTGGTAAATGTTATGTTAGAGTTAGAGTGTGATGAGAGTGTAATGACCCTTCACGTGTTCATTCATTACCTCACATGACGCAGCTTTGATAGGATGTGTGGAGAACGTTATGCAGGTATGACATTAACACACAAGTCCAGCGTGTCCTGTACTGACCCTCATGTTTTATCCTTTAGAATGAAACTGAATGTCATAATTAAGTCTGGTTCCTATTCATCTGCGTCCCTCCCACATCAACACACACTCCACCAAGGTGACTGCCATGTAAGGGAATGAGTACTCGGGGTATAAGCCACCTGCAACATAATTACTGTTAGTCTTTCACGTATCAAGAAAGATTCAAAAGTAGAAGGTGAGTGTAAGTCTTACAAAAGAGCATTGATAACATTCCTGTACACAGCACGAAGGAAACAAATAACGATAATAGCTCCAAGATCTGTATAAAGACCTTACAAAGACCTTGAATAGCACAGCGTCTCTTCGTCCTCGAGGAACGTGTAAGGGAACAAACACCGTAAACAAGAAGATTAAGCCATAGGGTGAAGGGGTGCAGAAGTGACCTTGTAGGGAGCGTTTAGGGAGAAAGTATTGTAGGAGGCTGTCGAGCAGAAAGGTGGAAGACAAAAAAGCACGTTTTGGTTAAGATAGTACCCACACTTCAAGGTAATGGTTTAGCTGGGAATACACTTGCCCCACAAATTATGTGTTTGGAAAAAGGAAGCATGTAAGAGGAGCGTCAGGGGCGTTGCATCCCCTTGAATGGCTGATGCTGGCACCAGCCTCTGTCCTCTGTGCGAATGCAGAAATACTTTGCCGTTCATCTTAGACCTTTTACTTTGTAATCAGAGGCTACCAAAACATTAAATTCATATAATGTTTTGCCCCTTTTTTCCCAGCGTATCCAGGTAGGGGAGGGAGCCCTGCACACTTCAAACCTCTGCTGTGAGGTTGTCTTGGAGTGATGCGTGTCAGTGGAGGGAGGGGAAGGCCCAAGAAACAGTGCTCTTAAAATTGCAATTTTGTGGTGGTTAAAATTCTCAAGAAGCTGGAGAGAGAGAGAGAGAGAGAGAGAGAGAGAGAGAGAGAGAGAGAGAGAGAGAGAGAGAGAGAGAGAGAGAGAGAGAGAGAGAGAGAGAGAGAGAGAGAAAATTTTACGTCTCGTGCATGTGCCATGGGCTACTTAAGTCCATTATCAGCGAGGTAGATGCTATGTTTAAAGTGGTACCTTTGCATTTTATTGTCCTGTGAGGGCCATGATGGCTACCGACCCACGAGGAACACATCAACAGTAATGGAAAGCAGAGGCGATCTGAAGGCAACCATCTTGTGCTGCTGCTGCTTGTGCTGGTGGTGCTGGTGGTGGTGGTGGTGGCTACCGACCCGGACTACTGTTGGCCTTCACTGCTATTTTGCGTAAACGCATCCCACTTGTCTACCTTGCAATATGCAGACAATTAAATGATGGTTAGATAATTAAGTCCAAAGCACGTTTGTCCGTTCAGAAGGAAAATTGTGATTGGAAAATTTTTCAGAATGCAAATTTTCGCTAAAGGAATAGTGATGGTAGACAGGAGGTCACGGTGATGTATAATTTTACAATATGATATACATGGAACATTCCCAGGATGTACTATAAAATTGTGCCTTAAAAAAAGACAACATGAATGAAAACTTTGTCGCCGCATTTGGATTACGGAAAATGGAGTCAGTCTGAGTTAGTTGCTGTTGATCCTGACAGACGACCATCTTCTGCCGCTCAAGTGTCAGCCACACAAAAATTAATCGTAAGCCAGGATTGGTTCAATTTCCTGCGAGGAAGCGGGGAGATAATGGAAAGGATGGGGAGCGAGGGGAGCGACCGCCACCTTGGCACTCTGACGATGATGCAGAGGAAAAGATCTTGGAAAGGGTTGTCACTTTAGCATTCATGCTCTTCAGGGTATGTATTTCAAGATTAAAGAAGCTGTCTGTCACGTCTACGTCGGTGTGACAGCGGCGGGTATTTTGTTGGCAATCTGGTGACAATTTCGCTGCATGACACGAGTGCCTTTTGAGATCTGTCTGTGTTCACAGTGAGTGGAGGTCTGCTGCGGAAGTCAGGTTAGGGTTTCTGATGTTAACTGGACAGAGAGAACCACTTGGTTACTGGTTCTTGGTCTGTGTTCGGACGATGATCCCTCACCATCTTTATCGCCATCCATCCTTCCTTCCTCCTTCACCAAATGTTCTCTCTGCCTCTCTTACTTTTCTCCTTCCCTTTCCTAAAATCATTTTGTGACTCATTCCCTTCCTGCTTTACACACCATCCTTACTTCTTGCCTTCCCCTCACGGCCTCCCTCCCTGCAAGTTCAACACTCACTTTTCCTCTGAACTATTATTTGCAAGTAACTTATTTATCAATAAATTCTATCATGAGGATATTTTATAGTTGGACAACATATTCATTGTAACCCACGGGCTCCTCTTATTTAACTGTGATGAGACTAGTAGCAGTGATGCCCCTCCCCTCCCCCCCCCCTTGCTCCTTCACCGGTCCCTGGGCCTAATAAGTCAGTGGACGGGGGTCGAGGGCAGTGTGCTCAGGTCGCCCCCATAAGTCAAGTCCAACCCGCCGCTTTAAGTTAGCTGGGTTATTCTAGGCTCAGAGAACAAGCATTCCGGGTCTTCCTACCTGCCGGAGATGCAGGTGCTGTCGACCCTGGAAAACTGCCAAGTATGTGGACCGTTAAAAGATCAGCTCCGTGGCCAGCACTAACCATCTCCTCACGTCGCCCTCCAGCATTACCAGCAGCAGCAGCAGCAGCAACAGTAACGACAACAACAACAACAACAACATCCCTCCACCCTTTGCCCTCCTTCCTATTCCACTGGTTCAGGTTTGCCGCCTCCTTCATGTGCTTACTCAGAGGTGATCCTGAGTTTGGTAATTAAGTATAAACTCTAAATCAAAGGTATCACTAATTCGTACTCTCTCTCTCTCTCTCTCTCTCTCTCTCTCTCTCTCTCTCTCTCTCTCTCTCTCTCTCTCTCTCTCTCTCTCTCTCACGTCGCTGTAGCTAAGGGTTCTTATTTTGCTTGTTTAGTGTTCCGAAATAAGAGTCAGAGATGATGTTTTCTGCTTTGATGTGTAAAAAGACCAAATTCAAAGTCTGGTTCCTCCACTTGTAACTAAACTCTAACAGCGAGATTGATAAATATGAAGCCTTTTGCAGTCCCGCCATGCTCGGGCTGGGGACGCTTTGATCAAGTAGTCTGGTTCTTGGAGTTCCCTCTCCAGGCTGGCGTGTGTGGGAGTCATGCTCGGCTGCCCCTGCGCCTCATTCTTCCTTACATTAGCGCCTCTTATCGACTGTCCCACACGCACCCCACTATCGCCCTCCCTCCATCCACAGACATGCATCGACGCTCATCTTCGTAATAATTTGTCAAGTTTCCCGTTATATCTCAGTGTTGAAACTTCCAACATATTCTATTGCCTTATCTCTACTGACAGTATTTCCAGTACAATATTGCAACAGTCAATTAGATTTTACCTTTCAAAGAATAGACACAATATTGACTTAATTGTGTATAAGATCAAAATTCTGTAGTAATTGTTGAAATATATGTCGCTCTGTTGAAAATAAAACTCAGTACAAAATATCACATAAAAAGTCCTTGGTGTTTTCTCGTTCAAATCGTCTTCAATCTAATACAAAACCGTCCAGCAGGGAGAAGAAGGCTGCCCTACCCAACCACCTCATTGTTAGGACTGAGTGCCTCCCGGGGTGTCCTACTAACGTGGTACTAGCCTTCCCTTTTTAAATTACCTCTCGTCGGTCAGCAGTGGCCTCGTGGGAGTATAAGGCCGAGGGCGTCCAGATTCTTCGTGGTCTGCCTGTGTCCTTAACGGGAGCCACGTGGTGCTTGTGGTCACCAGGACAACCTCACCACCACCGACACTTGCACTACACAACCAACTTAACACACTTGGACTTCCACAGAGCTTGATGAAGTGGCTCTACGTTTAATGGCATAACGTTGTGGTGTGTGTGTGTGTGTGTGTGGTGTGTGTGTGAGGAGGGAGGTAGGTAAGAGCAGGGCAGTATTGAGTCTGTGATGGGTGATTCTTGCGTAGTCTGGAGGAATAGGAGGAGGAAGGGTGGGAGGAGGAGAGTTGAATGGGTGATGGTCACGTCCTGGTAATGGTGATGAGCCCCCGTAATCATCACAAGGCGTGGCGGTAACAGTTCTGTGGCGTGACGTGACGTGACGGGACGGTGGCGACGTGGGAGTGTGGACAGCAGTGTTTCGTGGGATTCTTCTTCTCCCTTTCCTTCCATCCATTCCTACTTCTCTGTTCCATAACTTCATTGTACGTAGCTTAAATAACACACACACACACACACACACACACACACACACACACACACACACACACACACACACACACACACACACACAGTCATGACAAGGCCACAGCTGAACGAAAGAGAGAGAGAGAGAGAGAGGAGAGAGAGAGAGAGAGAGAGAGAGAGAGAGAGAGAGAGAGAGAGAGAGAGAGACGTAAAAAGAGGACTAAAGAGGCGAAAACAAAAAAACACTGAATATAATAAGATAAAACAAAACACAGGTAATGAAAACACCTTTATTGTACACCTGTGTGGGTTGATGTGTCTCCACCTTCTGCCCACACCTGAAGGACATCAGCTGACCCTGGGGAATGGGGAAAGTGGACCGAATAGAGGGGAAGGGAAGGGGCATAGTGTTAGAGGGGAGGAAACAGAGGGATGGCGGTGACAAAGGGAAGAGGAAAAAATAGTGAAGGAGATGGTAATGTAAGGGGAGGTATGTGTGTGTGTGTGTGTGTGTGTGTGTGTGTGTGTGTGTGTGTGGAAGGTGAAGGAAAGGGGAGTGAAAGTAAGGGGAGTGATAGGATCGTGGTTTGAAATGTTGTTTGTGTACTACTTGATTGTTTCAGGTTCGCCTTAATTGTTGTGAATGTTTCGTTGCAATGCGTGACTTCTACTAATTAAACTATTATGTACTCTTCCCCCTTTTGTTATGTATCATACTTCTCGTGTCCTTGTACTGTCCTATTTTTTCTTCTCTTCCTTTTCCTTCTTCTCTCCTCCTCCTCCTCCTCCTCCTCCTCCTTTTTTTTTCTCTTCTTTTTTTAACACTATCCACTCTATATGCTTCCTTTCTTTTCTTTTTTTAAACTCTTTCAACATCTGTTTTCCTTCAACTTCTCCCATCGTCTTGTTCAGCCTCTACATTTCAATTTTCTCTTCCCACAATTTATGTTGTAATCTTATGTTTGTTTTTTCTTTTTTTTTCTTACGTATTAGTTTTCCATTTTCTCACCATTGTTTCTTCTTTCTTTTTTTTCCTATTCTCAGTTTTCTTTCCAATATCTATCTTTGTTCTTTGTTTTGTTGTACACTTTCCTCTGTTTTTGTTTTTATTCTTATTTTATTCTCCCTCCTCCTCCTCCTCCTCCTCCTCCTCCTCCTCCTCCTCCTCCTCCTCCTCCTCTCCTCTTCTTTCTCATCCTCCTCCTCCTCTACTCGAATTATGCTATGTCTCCAGAACTCAGTAATTTCCCTCATCACCATTGTAGGATTCTTTCTTTGACGAATTTTTGTTCGGGGGAAGCAAAATAATCAAATGCAAGGCACTCAAGACATGGGCGGTGGAAAGGAAGGGTTGAAGAGGCCGTCTCTGTTTAAGAAGTGAAGGGCAAAAGTGAAGTGAGGGAGGAGTGGAGGGTCAGGGTGGCGAAGAGGGGATAAAAGTTCATGGATGAAGAGGAGGAGGAGGAGGAGGAGGAGGAGGAAAGGGAGATGATGGGGTGAGGGTGAGGGTGAGGGAGAAGTAAAAGATGTCCTCCACACCCAAGAATTGATAGCTCGTGACCTTTTGAGTTTTCCTTCCTCCTCCACGGTGTGTGTGTGTGTGTGTGTGTGGGTGTGGGTGTGGGTGTGGGTGTGGTGTGTGTGTGTGTGTGTGTGTGTACAAGGTTTAAAGGAGAAAGAAAAAAGGAGAAGGAATGGCTGAGGTAAGGCAAGGAAAGGACACATGAGGTATAACGAGTGTGGCGGAGGAACGATGGGCCTCTTTGGGCAGGTAGAGGTAGTGAAACTTCAAGGTCATACTCACAGGTGTTCCTCCCCCTCCCTCTCTCCCTCCCTTTCTCTCTCCCTCTCTCCCTCTCTCCCTCTCTCCCTCTCTCTCTCTCTCAGTCCTTTTCCCATTCTCTCCTCCCACCTGCACTCCTCTTCCCGCCATCCTCCTCCTATAATATTCGTTGCTCTCTTTCTTCGCTTTCATTATCCTCTCTCTCTCTCTCTCTCTCTCTCTCTCTCTCTCTCTCTCTCTCTCTCTCTCTCTCTCTCTCTCTCTCTCTCTCTCTCTCTCTCTCCTTTTATCTCCTCTCATTCCCTTTATCTCGTGTTCTCTATGTGCATCATTATCCACCTCGCTATTCATCCTTTCTCCACCTTTTGTTTGTCTTTTTTTCCCTTCCTCTGTCGCACCCTCATTAGTTTATCTCTTTATACTCATTTTCTTGTTATCTCCCTTTGGATTTCCTTTTCTTCTTTTCTTCTTCCTTTTATCACTGGTTTCCTAATTGTTTTATTTTTTTTTTCCTGTTAATTCTGAAAGGTTTCAATGCTTTCGCTTTTCCTTGCGTCGTATCACTTTTCCTTTCTAATCTATTATTATTTGTTTGTTTTTTTATCTCTAGTTCGTTTTCTTATCATTAGTTCTTCTCATACTTACCTTTTTATTTATTATGTTTGTTTCTTATCTTCACAGTGTATTTATTTTGTTGGTCCTCGTTGTTTTCTTTACTCTCTCAGTCGTCTTATTCCTCCTCGTCCTCGTCTTTCATCTCGTACTCTTCCACCTCTTTCTCCTCCTCTTCCTTGTGCCGCTACTCCAGCTGTTGCTTCCTCATCTTGCGGGTGAGTGAGTCCATTACCATAATATATTCGGTGCAGTGAGAGCTCCGCCCACAGTCTGGTGATCAACGAACTGCTATCTGTCTCCTCGAGTCTGCTGGATTAGGACAAAACCCTTGTATCGCTTGATTTTCTTGTTGCGTGGGTGATATTCTAGGTTTTATGCTGGTAGTAGTGGGGTAGTAATGGTGGTGGTGGTGGTGGTGGTGGTGGTGGCGATGGTGGTGGCATGAGGAGCCTCGCCTTGGGCTATTGACTGATTAAACATGGGGCTAATGCCGCCCCCAGTGCCGCGCCTTGAAGAAAAATGTGAATCATAAATAGTGAAACAGATTCGAGCTCTCAGGATGACGTGGTACCAGTTCATCTTTTTGAAATAAGAATTGTATCAAAGTTACAAGTTGAGGGAGTAGCTGACGTAGGGGATCTGTGCTTATGTTCACCTGTACAAGGAGTGAAGGTCGAAGATGTAGTTATTATTACAAATATTTATCATTTATTTATTTGTACGCGGCACATATTACTATGACTAACATTTTTTCCTCAGTCACCATGAACCTTGACGGCCTTTCGCCCCATAATGACGGTGGTGGTGCCCCGCGGAGGTGACAGTGGGGGGGGGGAGGCCAAGTGTGGGACCGCGGTTACTCTCACTGGAACACATACCGCTGGGGTGGACGGGGTGCCGGAGGTCAACTTAAGGAGACAAAGGAAAATGAACGTTCAATGACGGATCAGCGGAAGGGAAACGACCGATGCTTTTCATGCTGAGACTTAGGCTTGTTGAGGCGACCAGAAGGTTTTTCTTGTGGCTTCCGGAGCGTCGCATATCACTGTTAGGGAGGCGAGGCGAGGAGAGGAGAGGTGGGTAAAAAAGAGGTTGGAAGGTCTAGCTGGCCGGCCTCCCTTACCCAGAGCGTCCAGGTGTGACTGCCTGCCGCTGCCTGGCTTCCATTGGCGTACTCATAGGTGCCTGCTGACAGGACAGGACGTATGCGTTAGGGTCCCCCCCCACCCTCTCTCTCTCTCTCTCTCTCTCTCTCTCTCTCTCTCTCTCTCTCTCTCTCTCTCTCTCTCTCTCTCTCTCTCTCTCTCTCTCTTTCTTCATTTATCTCTATCTATCTATCTATCTGTCTATCTATTTATCTTTATGTGTATGTGTAGCGCACACAAGGACACACACACACACACACCACACACACACACACACACACACACACACACACACACACATAAAAGAGTCTGTGTTCACTACAAACTCTTCACTGGCCGCCATAGTATTAGTGCAAGGTGTTGTCTTGTTCCAACATAAACTCTCGTGTTTTAGGACAAGACATATTTGTTTTGCAGATACAGAAGTTACTAACTCTTCTTCCTGCCAAGTGAAACACACAATTTCAGGCAAAACACTGACTCGTGCCCGCGAATAATTTTGAATCCTTGCTCCACCCTAAAGTTTGCGACCCGCCAATGTTGTAAGTTGGGACACGGTGTCAAGTTACGTAAATATTATTGTAAATCCTGCTGAGTGTGGCGTCGCCCTCAGCTGCCACGCCTCTCTCTCTCTCTCTCTCTCTCTCTCTCTCTCTCTCTCTCTCTCTCTCTCTCTCTCTCTCTCTCTCTCTCTCTCTCTCTCTCTCTGTGTCGTCTACAACTTCTTCGTCGCCCTTCTGCACACTGGACACAGGTTGGTCTCCTCCAGTGTTGACTGTTGGAGTCTATTGACGCTGTCTTATTGTTGTGTGCTATTATGAGGCGTTTCAGTCAGGGCAGGAATGTGAGGTTATGACGGAGATAAATGGAGGGTCATGTTTAGATGTGTGTGTGTGTGTGTGTGTGTGTGTGTGTGTGTGTGTGAGTGTGAGAGAGAGAGAGAGAGAGAGAGAGAGAGAGAGAGAGAGAGAGAGAGAGAGAGAGAGAGAGAGAGAGAGAGAGAGAGAGAGAGAGAGAGAGAGAGATTTGATTATCCTTTTGTTAACAGTGGCCACGTGTAGTCGCATTCATTCACTGCTTTCATCGCTGCGCCGCCAGAGGCTTTAGGCTGATAGAACTTGACGAGAAAAAAAAAGTATGAAGCATCAAGAACCTGAACAAAGAAAGAAGGCGCCGCAGACCATGCCTCGGCGGCCACTCACTCACCCGTGACCGATTGGAATGACTGGAGGCTGGTGTCTCCGTCTCGGCGTCCGCCCTCCCCTACGTGTCGCCCCTCCAACCTTCACCTCCTCACCAGGCCGCCTCCTGAAACCCTTCCTCACTATATCCACAGCTTCAGATCCTCCACTCCTGTCCGCTCTCATACACACTCGATTCTCTGTCAACACTGCTTGTTCGTGGTCTGAGTAATCATTCCTTAAGTCTGGAGTCACATTCATCTCAGTAGGTTGTACTTAGGCTGCAGACTGTTCCTGACAATAAGACATGTGTGATATAGCTTGGTTGTGCGCACAGTGTTGCACATTGCTCAGGTACGACAGTGTTGCGTGGCCTCGGGGAGTGCTTGTGGGCAGCTGTCATTACGCAGGATGACTGTGGGACCTACCGGTGACCCCCCCCCTCCTTCCCTTCCTCCCATCCCTGGGCTGCACAACTCCTTCTTCGAAGTTATGGTCACGCAGAATGCTAATGTGACGTGAAGAAATGCGTCCATTGGGGTGTTCTCACGGCGCCGCTGTGTTGGCACCGACGGGAAAGTAGTGTCGAGGCAAGGTGCTCAATGCTAAACATGAATGTGGACAAATGAGAGTAATTATATTCATTGCGACTTATTTACCTTTCTTAACATTCATATCCAAGTAACACGGCAAGGTGTATCTCTTTTATAGGGCTAAAGACACACACACACACACCCACACACACACACACACACACACACACACACTCACACTCACACACACACACACACACACACACACACACACACACACACACACACACACACACACACACACACATAAACAAGCCAAACAATTCTTACTAGATCTCGTTCATCCGTTCCTCATCCCTCCTTCCTTCCTTCCCGTTCGTCTGTTCTTCTGTCCGTCCCTTCTCCTTCCCTCCATCCTTCCGTATCTTGTTCCGTCCTTGTGCTCCAGCCGCTGCCAGAGTCCCATAAAAAAAACACTGCACTGATGTAACGGTCACCCGCGTAGCTCAACAATGCGTATAAAACTTCCTTCCTCACGATCATTAATTTCAGTAGCTTTGCATTCAGATATATATGTTATAAGACAAAGTTATCCCTTGTCCTTGTTTTACGCGACTGCAGACGGCGTATCCTTTCTTAACTTTGGTGATGGTGATGATGCAGCAGTAGTAGTAGTTGTTATTGTTGTTGCAGTGGTAGTGGTAATAGTAGGAGTAGCAGTAATGGTGGTGGTAATAGTAGTAGTCATATTTATTGCCGTTGTTGTCGTTATCGTCTTTAATTGTTACTACTCCATCATTTGTTGTGGTGGCACGTGGGTGGCCCTAACATTATAAAAGGGTGGTGGTCACAAGGCCCATGGCAGCAGCGTGTGACCCTTGACATGACAGACCGTGAATTAAACAGACGGACGGGCTTGTGTTTCCTTTTGTGACCACGAGAACTAATCACTAATAAGAATTCGTCGCTGCACTTCGTTCGTGGTGATGGACGGACGGTAATCATTAGTACCTCGAGACCCGCTAAGACACCTCCTCGTCGTCCTGGCTGGGAGAAAAAAATGTTGCGTTTCTTCGTCCCCTTTTGGCTCTGTGTCCTGATAGAATTCATTAGCTAAATAGTGGATTATGTTCGCAAGAGGAATGTGGAATTGATTACCAAGTAGGACGATGAGGAGGGAATTCTTCAAGGTCTTGGTTTTCCCTGTTGTTGCGAAGGCTTGGTGGTGGTGGTGGTGGTGGTGGTGATGGTGGTGGCTCGTTGCTGGTGTCCTGTCTCGGCGGTAATGGTGAAGGAAGGAGACCACACAGGTAGACTTCCTCTCTCCCCTCCACCCACCACCTCCCTCCACCGGCCTTCCTTTGCCTCTTGCCCCTGCACCTCCTCCCCTTCATTACCCTTTATTTCCTTTGGTGGTTGAAGTCTCGTTGTGTGTGGGGTTTTTTTTCTCTCTCTTTATTTCTCTCTCTTTCTCATTAATTAATATTCTAAGTACTCTCCTCCAGCATATCAACGAATATTTACTTCAAATAATTCCCTCCTCCTCCTCCTCCCCCTCCTCTTTCTCTCCTTCCTTGAATTATGGTCATTCTTAGTGGATATTTTTTTCATACCGTCACTCATCTGTGTTGGCTGAAGACAAGTTACATTCCACCTGTCTGGGACGCTTTTCGTGCGACTCACAAGACACAGGCATCCATAGTACCCGTAATTAAACCCTTAGTGAACTAGTTGACCCCACAAGCCAGGTGGATGGGAGAGTTAATTAGTTAGGCCGCTCTTAGCAACGCGTGTCTGGCCGTGATGCGTGGTGATGAATGACCTGTGTGTGGAGCCCTTTGTAGCCCGTCGTTGCGTGCGTGTGTGCGTGTGCGTGTGCGAGGCGAACACAGGTGAACTGGTTTGTCTCACCCTTCATCTAATGACCTTGGTACACTGTCACTCTCCTGCTCAGTCTGAATTTTAGAAAGCAAAGTACTAAGAGAAGTAATATGAGCATCTGTTCGTTACATGTTAGCAAGGGTGTGGCTACCCACTCTCGTTTGTTGTGTTGTGAAGACCGGCACCAGAACGTTGCCTCGGGTGCGTTGCCCAAAATAGTTTCTAATGTCTATACGTAACTGGGGGAGGGGGGATATATATATATATATATATATATATATATATATATATATATATATATATATATATATATATATATATGTGTGTATATATATATATATATATATATATATATATATATATATATATATATATATATATATAGAGAGAGAGAGAGAGAGAGAGAGAGAGAGAGAGAGAGATAATGTAGTTATCAGTACCGTGCTGTTATAAGCAATGCCTTTCAGATGGCATCAGTGTTGTACGTTAAATATTGGCGAAACATCTAACTTTATTTTTTACTCCCATTTTGTCCTCCCAGGTGGGCAGGCCTGCACGTCACGCCCTCATTACACCTGCACTTTGCATAATTTATTCACTTACATTCTTCATCCCGCTAAGACAACTTTATATAGGCAGGTATTCAAGGGAATATTTTTTTATTTTGTTTGTGTGTGTGTGTGTGCGTACGCGTTCTTGAGGGGAGAAGAAAGGTCTCGTCCCCTCGTCGCTGCTCCGCTATGAATGACTCTTCTTATTTTCCAGGTAATTCCATTAGATACCTCTCTTAATCGACGCTATTGGAAACCTCTGACTCTTTAAGGTCCAACAATTACCTGATGGGAATCACGCCCATTACTCATCCATTGATTACGCTCCGTGGACCCCTAATGGTCGGCCCGGGGCAGGCGTCCGAGCTGCCAATGTTTTTTTCTTTCCCAGACCCACGGCCATTACAGGTGGGAAGGGGTGAAGTAAGGGGCGTAATGGCGTACCGGGGACGTGGCAGGATGGGCGGGCACGAAGGCGTATATGTAGTGGCTTTCTTCCTTTGAGTCTTCCATGTAACTTGTATACGCCCAAATTGTTGTCATTATATTCGATTTTCCTTTTGTTTTTTAAGAATTCGTGTGATTGGTTTAGTAGATGGAAGCCACTCGACTGATGACCGGCGGCGTCTCGTGTGTTGTGTTGTGTTGAGGTTAACTTTAGCACCGGCTGTCTAGGTGTGTTCTGAGGTGAGTGGTGGAGGAGAGTGTTGTGCTGTTTAGGGAGTGTGTGAGAGTGATCGTAGGTTCCTGCTGTAAGGTGATTTAAGGATGTGTTGGGAGTATAGAGTGAGAGGGAGAGGAATGACAAGTGGAGTTAGTTTTGTTTCATAGACACCTCTCTCTCTCTCTCTCTCTCTCTCTCTCTCTCTCTCTCTCTCTCTCTCTCTCTCTCTCTCTCTCTCTCTCTCTCTCTCTCTCTCATAAACACGTACTCTTAATTATAATTGATTTTTTTTCCTTCCTCCTCCTCCTCCTCCTCCTCCTTCTCCTCCCCTTCTGCCTCTTCCTCCTACCACGGAAATAATAGCACAACAATACATTAAGACTACGGCCTTCTCTGGATAGATCGTGTTAGGCTTGTAAACATTCTCTCTCTCTCTCTCTCTCTCTCTCTCTCTCTCTCTCTCTCTCTCTCTCTCTCTCTCTCTCTCTCTCTCTCTCTCTCTCTCTCTCTCTCTCTCTCTCTCTCTCTTTCTTTCTCTGTGTGTGTGTGTGTGTGTGTGTGTGTGTGTTAGCCGCCTTGTCGGACATACCTTTGGCGTTCCTGATTCACCATCCTTTGCCTTTCCTCCTCCTCCTCCTCCTCCTCCTCCTCCTCCTCCTCCTCCTCCTCCTCCTCCTCCTCCTCCTCCTCCTCCTCCTCCTCCTCCCTCTCACCTGCCTCCCACACCCTCCAGGTAAACACTCCCTCCTTCCTCTTCCTCTTCCTTCACCTCCCACACTCTCCCTTCCTTTTACTGCAGTCCTTTATTATTCTCTGTTTTTCTTAACGTCGTATTTTTCGCTTTGTTTTCTTCGATATGTTTTATGTTTTCTTTCAAGTTCTATGCCTCTTTTTTTTATATTTTATTCTTATCTTTTTTTTTTGCTTTCCTTCCTTCCTTTCTTCCTACCTTTCATCGTTCCTTCTTTCTTTTCTTTACTTCTTCCTTCATTCCTTCTATGTGTACTTTCTTTTCTACTTGCCTCTTCCTTCCTTCCTTCCTTCTTTTGTTTGTTGTTTTTTCCTTTTTTTTCGCTTCTTCATTCATCATCATCATCATCATCCTGTATTAGCATCATGCACGGCAGTCACTCGGCCAAAGTCACACAGGTGCGTGATGGCCTCGACAAGCTGAAGACAGACCAATCAGTGGGGGGTGTGCAGGGAGGGCGTGGTGGTGTCCTGGGGGGTGGCGTGGACCGGCACCCTGTTTACTCGACCAATTACACCCTTGGTCAGGGGCGAGTTTCCTCCCTGTGGTGTAAGTTGTTGTCGGTGGGGCGGCTAATGGTGGGCACAGCGTAATCATTGTGCCGGGATAATTAAAATCCTGGTGTCTGGATCCATTGTTATCTGGGTGCAGGAAGGCGGCGTGTACGCGGCGCCCCAGAGTTATCGTGTGTGTTTATCTGTGGAAATTATCCCCTAAGTAACAGTAATTAGGCTCCCGGACATGACTCATTATCTTTATTTACTGGGGAGTCAGACCATTAATTCCTATATTTTATTTGTGTTTGTATTGTTTATTTTATTGCCCTGGAATGTTGCTCTTGATGTAGAATGGTTTATGAATTTTATTACTTGTTATTTTATTCATTATATTTGTATAATCTGTCATATATATATATATATATATATATATATATATATATATATATATATATATATATATATATATATATATATATACACACACATGTGTGTGTTAAGTTTAAGTTTTTGTGGCTATACTTTGTTATAATGAGTGTTGTGTTGTGTTGTGTTGCAGGTGCGAGGCAACGTTGGCACCTCCCGTCACCAGCAGCCTCAACAACCATGAGCCCAGGAAAGGGGTGAGTGTTCCCTCAACCTGTACCTCTTATCTCCACTACTTCCTCTTTCATCGCAGTGCGCAGTGACATGAAAGTTTAGTAATGTATCGATAATGGTAATGCGTCGCCTGGGACTGTGCCAAAGTACACCTCAAAAGAGGCGTCTTGTAGCCCAAGATTTTGTCGTGTTCCGTTGACCGTCCTGCGGCGTGGGTGTGTCTAACGAGACTAAAGGTGAGGCAGGTCATCGTCCTCTTCTTCATTGTCGCCACTGTTATTTTTTTTTTATTCATTCCCGTGCATACCTACATTACCAGATCAATGATTACGTATAGTGAAAGGTGTCGTGGAGGTCGGTGTTCATGTTGTCGGACCTGAAACTCTAAGGGGGAGTGAGAACCTTAACTCTGGATTCGAATCTTGGTGATACTATTTTTAGGGTTCTTGCCATCTGCATGTAAGCTCGGTCAGCATCCCTAACCAACACTTGTTAATCGTGTTGGATAAAGGAAGTATGTGCAAGATTTAAAAAACAATACCATCATAGTGCGCACAAAGCCACTCGGCAGGAGACACGGCTGGAGGGAATTAGGAACTCCTAGTGACTCTGGTGTGAAAATTCAATTATATCCACGCAAATTGTATTTTTCTTACTTTCTTTTTTCGACTCCTGACAGTAAGGGGAAGGCAACCAGACCGTGCCGCAGGACCTACCAAGCTCTTTATTTCGAAACCTTTAAGGGTTCGGCCCCATGCACGTCTGGATGCTGCCGTGAACTGATTATTTTTATCTCCACCTCTGAGAATCGAGCTCTTGGAACATCGACAAAAACATCTTTTATGGTGCACAGCCCCGCGAAGTTCATTGGCTTACAGAACTAACTTGCCAGCGTGCAAAATCCCTCAGTTTTTGTGTCGCTTACTATCCGATGTGGTCACGGTGTGCGTCACAGCCGAGGTTCTTATCCAAATGAGGTTCAGGGAACTTTTATGATACGCAGATAATTATAGAAGGATAAGGTAACTGGATCATGCAGGCGGGTGGCTGGCCTGTTAGTGTCACAGATTGAAGATTACGTGTATCTATGGTATCAAAGTGTGTATGTGTATTTAATTGTGTGTGTTATGAGACGGGATGTGATATAGTCGCGTAATATTTGACCTTTGGGCTGCAGGTTGCATTGAAGCAGCCTCACAGGGTGGCTGCCGGAGTGAAGGTGTGCTCACGTCACACCAATAAAGAGTCGCACGAAATAGTTGATAAGCCCGGAATGAACGTATCCGACGAGTGTTGCAGCAAAATCTGGTGACAACCATCGACGCTCACCTGGCGTGTGCTGCCATGTGCTGCCGTGTGCTGCCATGTGCTGCACTCACTCGAGGATGACGGGAAACAACACAACATTCAGGTTCTTGCTTTGGGTTATAATTCATAAAGTTACGAAAATCTCCTTTCCAAGAACGATAATTTTGACCACCGAAAATGGTGTGTACGCCTTTTCCTCTCACTAAACATCTTAATTAATGTTTTTGTCTCAGTACGCCTTCTCCCCTCCCTTTCTTGCCGGCCTCACCCATACAATTAGCGTTGGCACACCATGACGCGTTGCCGCACACTCAAAAACAAGTGTGAGTGCCGTGCGTGCATCTTGCATGTCATGGGTGTCAAGAGTAAGGCGAGACGGGAAGAGCGCGGCAGCCAATACAATGGGTGTGAGGTGGTGTGCGGGAGCAAAGGAGTTAATGCAGTGGAGGTAATGGGGTGTTTGTCTCCATGAGGGAGTGGTGTAGTCGGCCCTCCTGGGGGTGAGCGGGACTGACAGTATCCCAAGATCATGTAAACCAAGTCAACCAGGCTACACACGCTGATCATTTCCCCGGGAGGCGCTACACACACTTTTTCTTGAAAGTTGTGCTTTTTACACTTAGTGAGGTAACGTGTCCCCAGCGGTGCGGTGCAGGGATGCGCGTGGAAGGGCGGCGGGGTGTGAGGTGAAGTAAGGGCTTTACGGTCGGCCTGCAGGAGAAATGGAACAATTTTAAGGCTCATTGTTACCGTCACATGTGTCTGGGTCACCCCTACGTGCGGAACAAAACAGTCGTGTTCTGAAATTGGAGACGTGAGCATTAAAACTCCTGCAAAATGTATATCCCTGTGTCGCAAAAGTTTGTGCGGGCAGACGGGCACGGCTCCTCAGTTACGTTGACTCCAGACAACTTTCACCTGAAGTCATAAAGTTTTAAAATGTTATGGGCAGCGCTGCATCTGCGGCTGAAAGGGGAATGAATGCTGGTTCGTTTTAGACATGGTGCGTGCCAGCTTGATGGATACCTGAGCGGCCAAGGCTGCGGACAAGACATAAGTGGTGCAGTGTATGCGTGGAGGGATATATTACTTTCTCAGTCCATCCTCCTCTTCTCATCTCTCCTTTCACTGTGTCTCAGCTCACACCCTTCTCCCAGACTATCTCTTTTCGTCCTATTTCCATCACATCTACTCTCCATTATGTCTCATCCACCAGAATGTTTATTGGGAAATCCACAGAAATTTGGATGCAAAGACATGCAGTGTGGTGCTACAACTTGAAAACTGTTTTGAATGCATGGAAGTGTAAACAATTTGAATTCACCATGACTTTTTGAAACGCGCGCACACACACACACACACACACACACACACACACACACACACACACACACACACACACACACACACACACTTTTTTATTCTCATGTCACCCTCTCCCCAATGTATATTTTCAGTCGCAAAACTGCCTTTTCAATAAACCGTTTATTATTATTTTTTACACACACACACACACACACACACACACACACACACACACACACACACACACACACACACACACACACATACACACACACACACACACACACACACACACACACACACACACACACACACACACACACACACACACACACACACACGCACACACACGCACGCACACACACACACACACACACGCACACACACACGCACACACACACTATCCCACTTAGTGTTCAGTGCACAGAGAAACACTCATTGAAAGCAAAAAAAACACGCCCCGTTAATAAATGGAAGGAGAAAAGATACTAAAATTTCTCCGCATTTTCAGGCGCACGAATACTGAGTCCCAACCAGGTGTGTTCTAACCCTCACCCCCACTACCTCCATCCCCACCTTACGAGCTCCTCTGAGAATGGATGTGGTTGCATATTTTGAAACGAAATAATAAGGAACCCTTTCAAGATCATCCCCAAAGAATTGTATGCGTAAGAAAACAATGAAACTCTGAATCCAGTGAGAGGTGGGCGGGTGGGCGGTGCGAGGCCCAATGTAGAAACAAAAGCTGTTAGGGGTGGAGGTAGTGATGCTGAAAGTGGTCGTGGCGGTAGTGAGACACGCAGGAGTAGAAGCGGATGTGTGAGGCTGCTGTTGTAGGGAAGGTGGGAAAGGATGTTGGTGGAAGAGGAAGGTAAAACGATAAGGAGAGAAGGGGAAACTAAGTACCTTACACAACACACACACACACACACACACACACACACACACACACACACACACACACACACACACACACACACACACACACACACACACACACACACACACACACACACATATATGGAAATCCTGACAACCTGGTGTGTGCTTTAGCCTCCCTCCACACCAGAGACTTCAAAAAATTAGTTGTCCAGCGACGGTATATTTTAACACTTTGATGACGAGTATTCTGTGCACATCCGGGGGGTAAAGATGACATGTAGTTTGTTTACTTGATGTGCCAGGGAATAGTGATGAAAGGTTTGCAGGTTTGAAGGGAGGGACTGAGCACGACGATGACTAAAGAACCGTTAAAGAAAGTTAAAGAAGAATGGAGACAGAAGTTATGTTTTGGGGTTATGTAAATTATATACACAAAGGACTAAGTAGCTACGTGATTGTTAATACAAGAGGCAAATATTATGAAACAAATGGTTTGTATTGATCACTGCAGAACATAATAAAAAAAAGACTTGGTTGGGTAAGCTGTATCAGGAAAACCAACGTTGAAAATAGGAGTTCAATGTCAGAAATATTGTGGTTTGAAAATTTTGGGGAATATAAAAAAATATATATAAAAACTTATTTAATATCAGGAAACCACATGAACAGAATCCTCGGAGGAGATATTATTGACTAACATGATTGACTTCTAATAGCATAGATGAGAACATGTTGAGAGTGTTAATAGTGTTTATGATACCACTAACACTTCATTATGCGTGGTCATGCTTAGGAAAAACTCATATACATAACGGGACTATAAAAGGCCAGTCGACCCACACAAGGCAGCTAGTGAAAGTTTAAAGAGTGGCCACCAAAAGGATGCCAGCTTGAGAGATGCCCAACGAAGAGACTGGGAAAGCTTAGGGGAAAGGAGAATGCAAACTATAAAAGGAAGGATTTAAGCTTGATATTCATAGCAGAAAGAGATGATAGGAAAATCAATACAGCATGAACGTAAAATAAGAACGATCAGACGCTTAATGATATGAAGAAACTCAGAACTACGTGAAATAGTTAAAAAGTAGATCTGGAAACAGGATAACATAAATTTCACTTAGATAGTGTACATTGCAACTAAAAAAATATACTTACGTACACATGCATGCACGTACACGCACGCACACACACGCACGCACGCACGCACGCACGTCACCCGTTATCGACTCAATGTCAGTGTAATTGACATACGTGGATATTATGGGTCAGAGGTAACGCAGTATTTTGCCGCTATAATGGAAGTCGATATAGCAGGGGACTAACTTATCGGAACGGTTTTTCTCCGTTAGCAGCTGATCAACGTAGCGAAACAGTGCGTGAAATAAAAAAGCAGTGACTCAGTTAAAAATTTAGGAGGAACGTTCATGGGGAAGGAAAAGTATATGTTGTACTTTTTTTTCCAGCAATACGTGATTGAGGGAATACATTTTGTGTGTAACAGTGCAGTGGATAACTCACTACATAAAAGAAACTGAAAATCATGACAGGTTTATATATGGATTGAATTCTAGTTTGGTTTGGTTTGAACAAGCTACATACTCCTAGGTGTGTTTCGCCACGACAACACACCTGCGCCCCACCCCTCTCCCCTCCCCCAACATTGTCCGCACATATATCAGCCACGAGACTGGGGCTGCGACAACAGTATAACAGACCTAGAAAATACTCACAGCGAAAGGTCAGTCCAGGTGAGTAGTAATTACCTTCTGTCAGGAAAGAAAGGGAGGAGGGAAGAATGGGAGGATGGAGGACGAGGTAGGGAGAGGGAAGCACCGAGACAAAAATGGATATAATAAAACTAGTATTGATTATGAAGATGATGGTTAGAAGAGAAAACAAAAATTGTTCAAGAATAAGACGCCGGGAATGATGTACAAACAAGAACATGACAACAGGGCGAGGAATAGGCCATGAACGGTAGCAGATGGTCCATGGACACATCTGCACAACTTCCCTTTTGTCCGAGTGAAGGTGTCGGGGAAAGTGGCTTGGGTCACAGGTTCGGGGGTCAGCCTGCATGGCGTCGGGTCAGAGGGCCTCGTGACTTATCCAACTGGCTGGCCACATTTGGAAAGAGAAAGAGAAAATTGTTAGGGAAAGGGACAGAGGAAGAGATAAGAGAAAGGAAGAGTAGGAGGAGGAGGAGGAATGAAAAAGAATAAGAGGTAGGAAGATACCCAAGAGGAGGAAAGGAAAAGGCAGAGCTCGAGTGGCAAAATCATAGCCTTTTAGCTGCAGGAGGCGAGCGTAGAGGGAGGTGGAGAGCGGTAAAGTGTGAAGCCTAGGCGAAGAAAAGGAGAAATGTATGAGAAAATATTCTACACCCTCGACGCTGCGAGGTGTCCAGGGGCAAGGAGGTGTCGGCAGCTAATGAATATTAATAATCCTGAGTGTAAGACTTCCCACCAGCGACGGGCTGCCGAGGGGGTGTAAATGATTCCCTCGTTCCCTCGTTACTGCGATGCCCTTTGTGCCTCCATCATTTTCCTCTGTGTTCCAATTATTCCCAACTCTCTCTCTTACCCGCGTGGCAGCACCATTGTTCCTGCTGCTCTTTGTATGTATATATTATTTCTAACTATGTATTTTTATTTTCCTGCCTGAACCCGTGCTACAGCTTCACTTATCTTTGGTAGCAGCAAGAAACTGACCAGGCGGGTTTGGAACGAGTAAATCTTGGTATGGCAAACTGATGACCTTAAATGGAGCTTTATAGCCATTCATCTTGGCGGAAATGTGATGGGGTTTGCTGCCAGAATACTGATCAAGAGGAAGAGTGGAGGGAGGGAGGGAAGGGCTAAAGGTAGGACGTGAGGGCAGGGAAGGAATGGTGTGCGTGGGAGGGTGTGGAAGCAGAGAGAGGGAAGATGCTGGGGGATGTGGAAGACGGGAGTAAGGAAATCGGTGGTAGAGAGACTTGGAGGAAATTAATATATGGAATTGACTTGTGAAAATAATGGCATGAGAACCTGGGTAAATGTACTGGTAGGTCTTAGTGAAAGAGATAAAAGTAACTAAGTAATTAAGGATTATAACGATGGGAAAAAAAGTAAGAGCGAGTTTTAAAGTGCTTTAAGTACATAATGATGGTATTTAGTTAAGCTGACGAGATATTTCAAGAGGCTGCGGGATGCTGAGTTGTCTGTTCATTAGAGTGCAGAGTGTCATGATGGTGACGGATGATGTTAGGGGATGGTGCAAGTCCTTTCTCCTATCTAGCGAGGGCAGGGGATGAGGGACGGGATAGTGAGGTGCATTTGAAGATGACGGTCGTGACTTAGTCGAGGAAGGCGAACACAGGTTGTTGTTGATGAGGAATGGCGTGGTGTCAAAGCACCTGACGCATCAAGTTCACTTAGGAGGATTACTACCAGAGCATCACCGTCACCCTGCCGTGAGTCTAGTTTTTATGGGTCAGCGGGTTCAGTGACGCCGTGCAGGAGGCTGCGGTGCTACTGGTGGCGCGTCACGCGTTAACCCCTGACCACCTTACCGAGGCTTACCTATAGCTCTTGAGGGCCTACCTGAAGCCTCGTAAATGGTACATACACGTTAGAAGCTTTTCGTTTACAATTACAACACAATTTATGGGTTTACAGATACATATCATTTCCATTTGGAGAGCCCCGAGGCCACCAGCACTGCCGCGCTTGTCCTCACCTGGTGGTTACGGGGTCCTGAGGGGCCTCGGAATGGTGCGGGAAGGCGATGAGGGAATTCGCAATGAGTGCCTCCGCCGCTGCCTACCGCAACACCATGTATTAGACTGTTTTATGTGCAGAGTTGACGGAGGAAGCTGCTGCTTGTATTTCATTATTCTTGTATATTTCCAGCACATTAATAGTGTCAGTAAATCTCGGCATATTGTTTACCATTTACTTAGTCTTTTGTGTGTGTGTGTGTGTGTGTGTGTGTGTGTGTGTGTGTGTGTGTGTGTGTGTATCTGTGTATCTGTGTATACTCTCCTCACCGGCCTGTTTCTCTTCCCACAGGCTGGCCGTCGCCGGGGAGGTTCGTGGGTGAAGACTCCAGGTGCACGTCGGCCTGAGGTGGCCCCCGTCACCCTCCAGGGATGGCTGTACAAACAAGGTGCCGATGGACTCCACCTTTGGAAGAAGCGTTGGTTCGTCCTATCAGAGTACTGCCTCTACTACTACAAGGGTGAGTGTTGTACCGCTGGGAATTATTCCTACCGCTACTACTGACATTATGTACTACTACTACTACTACTACTACTACTACTACTACTACTACTACTACTACTACGAAGCAGATGATTGGCCTCCTTACCTGTGCTTGAATTGAATTGATCGCAGTATATGTACTACATAAGGATGCACGTAATGGCATATTGTGCGTACTTCCTATAACGATCATAGTGGTAAAGTAAGCATCGTGGTGTGGCGAGAGACATGTTCAATCGAGGTTTGCCATGTCGCACGATGGTCGAGAGAGAGAGAAAAGAAAGAGAAAAGAGAGAGAGAGAGAGAGAGAGAGAGAGAGAGAGAGAGAGAGAGAGAGAGAGAGAGAGAGAGAGAGAGAGAGAGAGAGAGAGAGAGAGAGAGAGAGAGAGAGAGAAAATCAAGAATGGTTAAGATCGAGTGGGTATCCCTGACCATATTTACAGGTGTCCGCAGGGAGCCACTGCCCTCATGGGGCCTGCGAAAAGACCCCAGATTTGGAAAGTTTACATGACCAGACCTCACACGTGACTAGCTGAGAGTGAACAACAATACTTATATAGGTTACGCAAAAGGCTCCCAATTATATATGTGCACCAACTTTAAATATACATCATACAAGGTGTAAACAAGGTAAAGGCGGGAAGTATAATTAAACACGTACGAGAATAAGGCAGGAAGAAAGATCACGAATAAAGATATGCCAGTGAACAGTGGGGAAGAATACTGATGAGGTGCGAATAAGGTTGGCCAGACAGAAAGATGATCTCGATGCCGCACGACCCACACGTCACCTGGAGGAGAATAGACGACCATCGCGGTGACGTTGAAGTGCGATATTCTTCCACCACCATATACAAACATAGGTTTACCCTCCGTAGAGTTTGTTTGTGACATTGTTATGTACACTAGCAGGGAAAATTGTTTGTACTTGTGTCCCAGCTACACCTCGCCCTCCTCCACAACCAAGTTATTGAGCTAGAAAGTTTAAAATAGAGGGGTGAGACGTGCAGTTCTGGAATAGCTGTGTGACTTTGATGGAACATTGGCATCTGTGAAATGCCTCCCCTTCAAACAGAAAGTCTCCCTCGTTACCCCTCCTCAACGACTCCCCAATCTGGTCTCCTCCCTGCTGCGTGGCCTAGTTACTCATTCAGCAGAGCTCGCCTCAAAGTGATGGGGCGTTTTTTTCTAAGCTGTAAAAGTCTTCAAGAGGTTCCTCACGTGTGGTTTATTATTAGAGTAGGTGTTAGGCAAGTCTGCTGACAGCCAGGTCTTGTGCGGATGATATTCACCTGTACCTACAACTCCTCCATCACCTGCTCCTCCAAAACCCCTTCAACACCTGTACAACCCCTCCAATACCTGTCCTAACTCCTGCAGAACCCTTCCAACACCTGTCCCTCCAGCTCTTCAACAAGAGTTCCTTGAACCCTCCTACACCTGTTTCTTCCCTCGCCTGTTTCTCCACATAATAGTACAAGGGGTTCCATCACCTGTTATCAGTAAATTCTTGGCATATCTTCGTCCACTTATCCCACATATTTACACTCTTCACACCTGCTTTCTTCACCCTGAAACCTTCATCACCACTTCTATTTTTTCTTTTGGTAGTGTTCCTGTTCCGTGCACCTGTTCCTTCCTCTCGCACAACTACCTTAACGTCATCACTCTTTACTTAATTACAAAGTTGTATTGATGTTAAAAAGGGAAGTTATTCATAGAAGTAAAAAGTGAACCGCGTTATCCAACTCGTCAGCTTCCTCGCAGCGTCAGGCATTGGTGAGGGACACTGAGTACGGCTGATGTTCACTGCCTTGAGGAGAACATTTCCTTATCTTTTGTCCTCAACTCATTTCCTTCTTTACTCCTTAGTCATAGTATAGAGTCCATATTGTTTCTCCTCCTGTTACCATTCATTCATTATATGTATTTATTTTGTTTTAAATTTTTTCGTTATGTTCTCTCCTACCTGCCTTGCGTCTTTCTCACCTTTCGTCTATTTTTCTTCCTCATTCTGCTCTCCCCTCGTCCCCATACCCTCCCGTCCTCCTGCCTCGCCTGCCTCACCTGTGTCGCGCTCTTCGCATCACCTGTCTCATTTCCATGTCGTCGTTTCGTTCCTCTACACATTCTTTTCTCACTCTGGTTCCTCTCCGTTGACACCCGCACACTTAGTGCCTCCTGTGCATCTCCACCGTCCACAGCTGTGTGTTGTGATCTACAGAATTCCACTCCGCTCCTGTTTTTATTTACCGCGTGTGTGCAAGGCATTTTAGATTATGATTAGCATTCATACATCTTTACAAACATGTTTTCCTCCTCCTCCTCCTCTTCCTCCTCCTTCTTTCACATTGGCCTGGAGCACACCTACTCCCTCCCCCCCCCCACCCTTCCAGCAGGGAGTGTTATGGGTGCGCTGTTGTTGCCATACCCGCGCTGCCCTGTGTACCTGCTATTATCCTACTGGCACCTGTCAGCTTCCCAGATAATTTATGTCCCGTCCCAGCGCTAGGATTTTCCCTAGAGATTCTGCTTAGGTCACTCTAAACTCCGGCGTCATCCTAGGCTGCTGTAAGACGCTGGTGTATGGTGAAGACGGCTTATCAAGGTTACTGGTGTGATACTCGGGGAGGAAATAAGAAAATGGATGCACGCGGGTTGGTATCAGTGAGCTCTTGCAAGATTGGCCGGAATGTTGTTACTCTGGCCGAGCCCAGTGTTGCCAGCACCCACCTCAGGCTTCCCGCGGCCCATGCACTCCTCCCCATCACCGCCGTTATAACAAACACTCGCTGCCTCGTGCTTGGTTAGAATGTTTTAGGACTGTTTGTTGTGGTGTTCCCGTCCTGTTGACGTCACTTTCAGGCAAGGTGTGTAACTCAGTCTCCCCACCGCGGGTTAGCCAGCCACGTGCCGCCAGTGGCCGAGCCAAGCTCCGTTCTCGGGTAGGAGCAGCAACAGAAGCAAACTGCATTAAACACCACCCGAGGCAGCGCTCTGCCCCATCCAGACTTCATTTACTTCCAGATATTTGTAGGAGCCTTTGGCGTGCGGGTGACGTAACCAGTGGAGCGTGTCCCGCTGCCATGGCCGGGCGATAGGGGTCTCCAGGAACTCGTAAAGATACCAGGAACGTGAAGTTTTTAATCTGCAGTGCACATTTCAGTGATTAAATTTGTGTTGAAATCTGATGAACTGTTGTACATTGTTATCGCTTGCAAACAGTTTTAGGTGCATCCCGTATTGATGGCGTGGGAGTGCGGCGTGCGTGCCCTGAGTAGCAGGCCAGGGTACAGGGTCACTCAGTAGGGCAGCAGGTGGCCCTGCTTTATTCTGCAGGAATCCCCACCAACCCACACGTGGCCGGCCAGAACAAAGCTAAACTCACTCCAACCAGCAATGGCACGTCAACCACGATTGCACATCTGTTTTCCATTCCGCGTCAGCAGGGCACTAGTGTGTGTGTGTGTGTGTGTGTGTGTGTGTGTGTGTGTGTGTGTGTGTGTGTGTGTGTGTGTGTGTGTGTGTGTGTGTGTTTCTTTGAACCAGCAGTAAAGTTTATCCTGAAAAGGTAAATGGAAAGTTTTCTCTTACGTACTCGTGGTTTTGGAGGGATGACTAATCTAAAGTTGACAACAGATTTGTGCACCACAAATCAAAGTTATTTCTACATGGCACTTAAGTTTGAAACATAAAATGCTCCTTCATATGTAAATCCTGTATATAATACGAATCATTATAAACGTTGACTGAAAAAGTGTTCATGAAATTTTCAACAAAATCATCCACTGACTGATGGCAACTACATTGGCTTTATCAGCACGTGATAGCAACACTAATGGGTAATAGAGGGCATTTTATAAATGTTTATTTCGTTTTATCTCTGAGGCTAAGCTGACCAGCGGAGATTTTACGCGGGGGGGGGGTGGAGAGAGAGAGAGAGAGAGAGAGAGAGAGAGAGAGAGAGAGAGAGAGAGAGAGAGAGAGAGAGAGAGAGAGAGTTGCTTCAAATGATGATAACAAGTATTTCAGACGATAACAACAGATACAGAGTGAAAGGTTCCCACAGTGCGTCACGCATCCGGTATCCTGACGCATAAATTATTAATAATATTACTACAGCTTACCTTGCGTAGTATTGTGTGCTGAGGATTTGGAAAGACAATGTTGTACTTACTTACTTGGTTTACTTGGTAGAATTTAGAGGATCTTCCTCATAGCTGTGGTGGTCCACCGCTACTTCCAGCCCGAGAGTTCTTTCCGGAGATCAATCAATCAATCTTGTATGGCAAGCTTCTGTTCGCCCAAAATTTCCTGACGAAGGGATAAGGAACATTATGTATTTTTACTAAGACTTGTATCTCTTTGTTGCGTCCTTTTCTATTATATGTATGGGGAGGGTATCTGGTGGGGTGTGGGTGGTGGTTGAGCCCGCATGTTTCAGCAGGACGCAAAGGAGAATGACCCTCACCGCCCACTGCAAAAGATCGGAAATTTTTGGCCTTCTCTTCTTTCAATCTGATTTGTCATTCAATTACCGCCGTTTTCCGTGTAGCATCAGATTCCGCGTTTCAAGTTGCACGTGGTACCCGCTTCTTATTCACAATAATTATTCCTCTCTCTCTCTCTCTCTCTCTCTCTCTCTCTCTCTCTCTCTCTCTCTCTCTCTCTCTCTCTCTCTCTCTCTCTCTCTCTGTATATATATATATATATATATATATATATATATATATATATATATATATTATATATATATATATATATATATATATATATATATTTATATATATATATATATATATATATATATATATATATATTTATATATATATATATATATATATATATATATATATATATATTTATATATATATATATATATATATATTATATATATATATATATATATATATATATAATATATATATATAGACACAACACACACACACACACACACACACACACACACACACACACACACACACACACTCACTCACTGTATATAACTTAGGGATATATAAGTTCCTGTATGTGGGTATCTATAATTCAACCTGTCACTTGGTAGAGAGGGTTGATGCTCCTGGATCCTGTCTAACATGGGTATGTAGCATTAAAACTGCCGTGAACCATGAAGTGTAGCGTGAATACCGCAAATATGAATTGCGGGCGAATAGAAAGTGTACTTGTTTGATCGAACAGTTTCTCACTCTGTTTGTTATAATGATAACACTTACGACGTGAAGAGTTCAATAGTCTCCCTGCAATGGTACAGCTCAAGATTGATGGGCGGGCGGAGAGGTGCGGCTGTGCGTGGTACTAGATTCCAGTGCGACAGCCGGCCACCAGAGGGCAACGGCGAGCCAGCGTGGAGTCAGGCTGGGGTATGCGGAACCTGAACCTCGGGGCTCGGGCACACATGCTCTGCCCCGCTACCTGTTACGTTCGTTCACTCTCACGGGATGTGGCTGTCATGATGGTTGTTATTCATCTATGTTTGCATAATAAATAGTGTGTCTCGGAAGTCAGTACAATAAACATGAGTTCCTGATATTGTTCATGTGAGTATGATGCTCACAAATTAACAGTTGTGGGAGATTATTTTTCCGTATCTAGAGATTTGTCTGCCTTTGGTGTCCCACCCTCAGCCGACTCTGCGGACAATATTGTGGCGTGCTAAATTTGTTGGTGCATCATTATAAGAGAATGTAGCAACTGGAGGATGCTGGGTGCGAAAGGGCGGGAGGATGGGAGGCGGGAGGCATAAGTATGCAGGTCACCACTGACCCCGTAGTGACATACTTTACCCTTGGCCTCTGCTTACCTCTCTTCTTTGAACAGTTATACATTTTCCCTTTCTTCGCATCTCTCCTCTCCGTTACATTAGAAATCTGAAGGAAAAACGAAGGCTTCTTCGCCCATGGCAAAGACGTCAAGACTAGACTGGATCCAAGGGCGGTGTTTGTGAAGGCTTTTAGACGGTGGGCGACGGGCGGCGGTGTTGGAACGGAAGCACCAGGTCAGTGTGTGCGCGTCAGTTGTGGTGTCCGGGCATCTGTTACCTTCCTCATTCCGGTGATCATGATAGACACGGTTCTGATGGTGTTCAACTGGATGTAATGTGATTAGAGAATGATATATTCTGTGTTCACTCTCTTACAGTGAGTGTTAAAGTTTACATACAGAAAATTGGATATGGGAAGTGGAGGAGGAATGTGACAGTATTTGTATTGTTTTGTAAATACGAGTAATAGCAGGGGCTCACTTAGCCTGTGTGTGCTGAAGTGACCAATCACCGGAGAGTGAGGCGCCACCATGGTTAAGCAACAGCACGCAGGTGAGCTCATCGCCCACGCACAGGACCCCCCCGACGGAATGAAGACTTGCCGCTAGAATATTTGAAATTCATACAGTGGGCGTTATTCACCTCTAAGGTATAGAAGACATACATGGGTCGAGCCAATTACTAATTATTCCTAGAACTCGTTATCCCCCAAAACACAAGTTGCATTCAGAACATACCTTAAAGTATTATACGCAGCAGACACAACTATAGATGTTCGAGTGGTGTATCGACATAGAACCACCATGACTCCCCTGAACAGGTAACAGTGACTTTGAAAAAATGTCATCCTCAGGGACCCCCTTGTGACTACTGACTGGGGCCATGACTGGCAGGATCCGGGGACGCTCATAAGCACATCATAACTTTTTTTTTGTCTTTGAATCATGGGAGTGAACCAAAGGTATTCCCTCGTGTATACATACCGATGAAACATGTATGAAATGTAGTTGTTGGCAGAATTGTTGTTTCATATAGCTTCTATCAAGGACAGGTCGCTTCACTGTCTTGTACAAAAGGGGGCGTGGTCATACTGGAGGGAGGGAGGTAGAAAATTAGAGAGGTAAAAAGAATAGTAAATGACACCAAACGAGATTGTTAAGAAATATGCATGTGCATTTTGCCTTCTACTGACTCACTGTCCATTCATCTGTCTATTTGCTCTCTCTCTCTCTCTCTCTCTCTCTCTCTCTCTCTCTCTCTCTCTCTCTCTCTCTCTCTCTCTCTCTCTCTCTCTCTCTCTCTCTCTCTCTCTCTCTCTCTCTCTCTCTCTCTCTCTCTCTCTCTCTCTCTCTCTGTTTCAAGTTGTTATTTATCTATGAATTTATACTCCAACTTGACTAATTGCCATGTCTCTCGAGCACACCATCAAATGAAAAGTGAGCACATGTGATAGGTGTAAGGTAGATGTGTGCTTTGGTAACGAACTTGAATTTTGTTCATTATGTGTTGTGTTATGCCACAGGTCCTGATGAAGACAAGGTGTTGGGCTCCCTGCCGCTGCCTTCCTTCAAGATCAGCCCCGTAGACTCCGAGGACCGCGTGTATCGCCGCCATGCCTTCAAGGCGGAGCACCAGAACACCCGCACCTATTACTTCGCCGCCGAGACCAAGGAACAGATGACACACTGGATGAACGCTCTCTCCCTTGCATCGATCCTACAGAAAGACACAAGGTATTGTACAAACTCCATTTACGAATCAATACCATATGCCGAGTTGTAAGTACTGTACATGAATATTGGCACCTGTTTGTTAAGGGGAAAAAAACAACTTAGGAGAAAGGAAGTGAGGATAGGAAGAGTTGAAACTCCCGTTTCTTCTACTACACAAACTAGGTCACTGACTATTCCCTTTATGCTCACCCTCCAGATCTTTGAGTCTTTCTTTCAAACTGTCAAACATTTTCTTTTTGTGTATAAATGTCAACTATTTCTACTCATTTATGTGTTATTTGGATTCTTTCTTCATACTTTTGTTATACGAGGTATCGATAGGAACAAACATCTTTTATGCTTTATGCCTAACGTGAAGTTTTGCAAGTAGACTACTGTAGTTGTATCAGAGGACGATGCACAGAGTTCGGTGACTCCGGTGTCAGGTGGAGGCCAGTGTGTAAGGAATTGAAACGTTGTTCCTAAGTAGGGCTTGTGTCATACATGGCTCACTAATCAGAGGAAGACGTAGGCATCGGGCGTACATCCGCTGCAGCTTTCAGCGGAGGCTCCAGACTTGATTAAGGCTCAGTCTGGTGGGCGGGGCCGGTCAGTGCCCCGGACGAGGGCGGAACACAAGGTTACTATTCAGTAACCTAACACGACCTGGATGTTCGCTCAAGACTTGCTTCCTGGTGGGGGGGAGGAAGAATCGAGTGTTGGTTCTGAGTAATGTCACCTCCAATGTTCCTCGCCACTCGCCTATCTGGCTAAACGTATGACGCAAAACATTGAGCAGAGTAAAGAAAGTTGATGGCAGGTTGTTGTTTTTTGTGTGTGTGAGGAAACTGCTTATTTCAACTTAGTTTCTTGTTGTGGTTAGCAGTGGACAAATGCTTTTAAGATGGGAGGGAGGGCTCAGTAGTTAGGCAGGAATTGAAATCTCCGATGGGTGCATCAGTCCCGTTACCAGAGCTTCCCGCCCGATGCCCACACTACTGGTAAACGCCTCAACATGATCCTGACCTAACACACGCACATACCTGTTGATTTACATATGCATGAGTGCACCACAAGTCGTTCTGTTGATGATCCTTGGTACTCTGTGCCTCCATGAGTGGCCCACTGGCTCGTGATTTTGTTTATCTATGCTTGCTGACGCAATCCCTCGTAAGCACTCGTAGTGTGTGTGTGTGTGTATATATATATATATATATATATATATATATATATATATATATATATATATATATATATATAAGTAGATTTCGCTCATAGCTGGAAGGTGAGGGAAATATAACTACGAAAGCTTAATCTAAAAACAATAAAGAAAAGGTCATTGTAAAGATGAAACTATAAGGGCTGCCACGATCAGACAAGCTTAAACATTACAATGGGGAAGAATATGGTGGTGTTGATCAGGGCATCAACCTTACTGACGAAACAACATTCTTTGGCTGCTGAACGTAAACACTGTCACGTGACCTGCTTTGTGGTGCGCCGACTACTTGTTTCTTTATGCAGCCGAGGTCAGGATGGCGGAGCACGCGGCGCCAGATTCAGGGGAGAGATAGGACTCCAGGAGCGAAGGAAGCAAACTACAATCATTGAATAACCATGCAATAGATACATCAATGAATAAATTTTTTAAAAATCGGTTTTTGATGTGGTAGTGAAAGTGGAGGGTGACTGTGCCCTCAGGACTATTACTCAAGACCAGCAGAAAGAAGGAGCCAACTCCGGCGTGCCGAAGGACAACACACACACACACACGCACACACACACACACACACACACACACACACACACACACACACACACACACACACACACACACACACACACACACACGATGATAGACATGTCGAAAATCACACTTCTTGACTTTGTGTTGTTAGTCCTCTTAGATGAGGGTGGTAAAGGCTAATGAGGGCCTCTCGTCCGACTTTTGGCTGAGGAAGCTGCTGCGTCACCCAAACAACAGACTCTCAGGTTATCAGTATTTCTTCATAAAGATTTCGTCATGTCGCAGCCATCACCTGTGTGACGGAAGTGTGTGAATGTCAGGGGTCGAGAGGATCCTGCTAACAGGTTAAGGAGGAAGGGGACGAGAGAGAGAGAGAGAGAGAGAGAGAGAGAGAGAGAGAGAGAGAGAGAGAGAGAGAGAGAGAGAGAGAGAGAGAGAGAGAGAGAGAGAGAGAGAGCACAAAGGTTTAGACTTGTGGAAAGCCTGTTGACCTGTAGCATGGCGGACTTTAATGCATACAACTTCTTTGTTTTGTATACACTGTAAACACTGGAATGTATTCTTGAAGCTGGTGGTCATAATAAGGATGAACACAATTTCTTTCGTTATTCTGTTTTATTATTTAGTAAGTGTTTGAAATTATCTAGAATGAAGAACAAAGCTACGTAGTTATTTGGTGGTATCATGGAAGCAGTACTGAAAACTTCAAAAGAATATGTATATCCTCTGTGTTTTACTCAAGTGGGATATATATTATTTGTCTAAAATTGAAAACGATTCTCGTGCAGTTTGAAAGTGCTGTATTGCGTAAAGTTTTCTTTCACATAGTATTGTCCTAAGGTGGTGAAGAGGCAACACCTATTTACACCATATCAAACACAGTCACCATGCTGGATATACACCTGAGAAGGGAATGGACGGATCGATTATCAGTGCGACCACCACGTGTCTATCCCACACACCTGCACCCCTTCCCAACACCACACACCTGTGCCATCCCGCTCATGACAAGCTGCGATCAATATAGGTTTTGGACACGTTGGAAAACATATCATGAGTTTCCCATGCTCTTAGAGAGAGAGAGAGAGAGAGAGAGAGAGAGAGAGAGAGAGAGAGAGAGAGAGAGAGAGAGAGAGAGAGAGAGAGAGAGAGAGAGAGAGAGAGAGAGAGAGAGAGAGAGAGAGAGAGAGAGAGAGAGAGAGAGAGAAAGAAAGAAAGAAAGAAAGAAAGAAAGAAAGAAAGAAAGAGAGAGAGAGAGAGAGAAGCTGGTGGATATAAATAGCAAGAATTGAAAGAAAGAATTAAGGACTTATTTAGCCCTACCAAGGGAGGTGCCGACGTGACTTGCAAGCGAGGCGTGAGACACACACGATCACGCTGTTCAGAAAAGCTTGCTTGGAAAAACCGCTATTCGGCAAACATGTTTCCAGTTTTTTCTTTTCTTTCTTTTTTTCCTTTTTTTTTCTTTGAGTTATCAAGTTGCATACGCCTTTAAAGTCACAAACTCAGTGAAGTGAAGTGACAGGTCCTGTAATTCGTCGTTGTAAGGTATCAACGTGACGGGGTGGCTGTCAGGCCGCCTCTACCCCCACCAGAATCCATCCTCGGCCCAGGGGTCGCGGCGGACTAATCTTCAGCGCGTGGAAGAGAAATTGCCGCAGTTTTCATTACGGCGTCAGACAATCATGTCATTAACGGCGGCTGCTCTACTTCATCTGTTTCCCGTTATGCGGTGGAAGGTCTCGCCCTGACCCCGTAATGTTATGCCCGTGTTGAGCGCGTGAGGCTGTGAAAACGGATCCTGATTTTTGTGTGCAGCGCCCGTTCATTCGTATCATGTTGTCAGTGGTCATGTGAGTGGTGATAGCGAGGTAATCATCTACGCAATGAAGCTCATATCGGCTACTATCTCACACTATCTTGTATCACACCTTTGATAAGATTAAGGCTCTACGATCACAGTTTTTAAATTCTCTAGGTTTGAATTGTTGTTATCGACCTCCGCCCCCTCAGGTAATCCCCCCATCCTCCCTACCCCTCTACCCTCCCTCCCCCGGCGTCGTGGTCCACCTGCCTGGATGTGCGTCGAACGTTGAGTGAGTCAGTGTAGCGGCGGCGTCGGTGGCGGCAGTCCGCGGTGCGCCCCTCATGCCGCCAGTAAACAAGTGACTAGTTTGATGCGCTCGGAAATAACCGTTGTGAGCATTATATGTGCACCTGATCGGCTTAGCGGTGTGGCTGAGTCAGGAAGTGAAATTGTGCAAGGTCCCAGTAGTGGCGGAAAAGTTATTTCATCGCTTGTCTTTTCTCCCATGTGCATGTGATGGACGATGGTATTCTTGGATAAGGAGACTCAGTGATTAGATACACTTTGCACACTATTGAGGTGAAGCCACAAAGGCAGAAACGCTGCTAAACCTTGTGTTCATACTAGTCCGTCACTGTTCGCTCATGAAGCCGGTGTTGAGAAAACTTGGTTGCATTCGAGGAGCTTGAGGGAGATTATAGTGCAACACACACACACACACACACACACACACACACACACACACACACACACACACACACACACACACACACACACACACACACTCTCTCACACACACACATTGAAATTTCCGGTTGGAATTAATTATTGAGAGATAGTGATGGTGGTGAAGTATAGTGGTAGAGGTCTGTGAGGTGAGGAAGGAAGAAGAGTGCAAGGGGGTGGAGAGAGCCGTGGCTGTGAGTGGTAGTGGTGGTGGTGGCGGCGGTGGTGGTGGTGCAGCCTCGGGAGCAACAGGTCGCTCTCCGCATACACGGTTATCCCACGAGTTGGTAACCCCCTCCACCTCTCTGCCCTTGACTCGCTCGCAGAGGAAACTTAGTCGTGGCTACAACTTCGGTTTATATCAAGTGTCCACAAGCCTAGAACACTCTCCCGTGAAAAAAGGAGATATAATGTGTTGTGTTGAGTGATCGTGGGTGTGATCTTGTAGGAAGTGCGTTGAAGGAGTACCATCGTCTGGCTGTCATCACACGTCTGGCTGCTGCCCGGTAGACACGTGATAAAACAACAATTTTAATACATGACCACGCTGTCACACCCCAGCGTGGGAGCCCCGATGACGTAAACGCTCGGTGAGTACCTGGTCGGCTGGGTGTCCATGGGGCTCCTGCCTGCTCTCTCTCCTCCCCTCCCACACGTGTCAGTATTGTTGTCAGGGCCCGGGAATGTAAGGGGCAGAGACAGGTGAATGAGAGAGGTAAATAAAGACACAACCTCGGGGGCCAAATCGTGAAGGAATGAATAGCTGCAGGGAGGGATGGGGCTGGCAATCTCGTGAAGACTGGAGGCTGGTAGGAGCCACTCCCACACCCAGGACCAGAAAACATGTTTGATAAAAAATGATAATATCGTGGAACCAGATTCAGCCGTATTAGGGCCTTGCCTTGGTTGTGGTTATACACTATTTTGGTACATAGTTATTCAAGTTATGTTAACCCTCGTGATGAACTGTAAGCAAAGAATGTCCAATTGTTTTCAGACAACCTTTCTGGAATACATTTTTTTTCGCGTGTGTGTCTGTGTGTGTGGGTAGATAGGTGGGTCAGTGTACGAGCTTGCGATAATTCGTGTGTAGAAGACGAAATACAGTCGAGTCTGGTGTGTCTGTGCACGGTGCACAGACGGCGCGTTGCTGAGCCATGGGCATGACTGTCATGTTGCCGCTGGGTACCTGGGTACCACATCACGTCGCAACACACATTCTTCACCACAACTGAAAGCCAAACACTCAACATTTAAAACGATGAAATTCGGTGAAAGTTGAGTGATACTTGCAGAGCATACGTGGCTAATCTTTCCACCCATTAACAAGAATTAAAGAACGTTTTTAACCTTGGGGCATCGTATAATGACTGTAGCTGTGGCCCAGATTTGTAGCTGTTGGGTGAAGTGCGTGTGCCGCGCCGACGTGATGCGGCCCTTGACCTGGTGGTGGGGCGGAGGGCATGTGTACTGACGTGACCCAGGTAAACGGAATCAGGAAATTATCTACCATAGTGTGTGTGTGTGTGTGTTAACAAAGTCCTTCGTGTTAGCCTCAAAAACGGTGCTGCAGTTCTCACATTCTGGCTGGTCTAAGTTATCCGTTTTTTTTCTGAAAGTTTGTTTACGTTTAGTATGTTCTAAGAAAGGGTGACTCTAATCTTTCAAAATTGTTACCTGACATGATGTCTTTGTCCAGCTCTAAAACCTATTTTTAATATTCTTGAAACTTCCCTGTCGATGATTTTACTCGTCTTCTACTCGTACTTCATCCTAAGCTTTCTTTTGGCTAATCTTTTGCTGTCATGGTAGATTACTGAGTAATGTTTATGTCAGTTTGATAAAGAACGAGCTCAAAGGAAACATTATCAGTGTTTATCAGCTGCGTTACATATTTAAAGCCTTCCTTCGAGTCATGTCACTCCCTCCTCCGGCCACGCCCTCATAACTCAGTCACCACGCTACCGGCTCATTTGCAAGTCGTGCCATAATACCAATATATTTTTTTATACGAAGTTTTCACTATAAGTAGCTATTCAATTATAAAAAAAAACGTTGCACGAGGACTTAGACGCTGGAATACAATATAGTAGAGGTGTGTGTCTGTGTGTGTGTGTGTGTATGTGTGTGTGTGTGTGTGTGTGTGTGTGTGTGTGTGTGTGTGTGTGTGTGTGTGTGTGTGTGTGTGTGTGTGTGTGTGTATGTATGTATGTATGTATGTGTGCGTATGTATGTATGCATGTGTGTTTGATTTTTTGACAATATATTTTAGTAGTAGTATGTATAAAATTAAACTTACACGTATGTTGTCTTGTCTATGTCTATACTTTTGTTTTATCTATTAGAAGTGTGAGTATTAGTTTACCTGCTTGTAGTATAAACAATTTCAACTAACAAACTTATTCAATACTGAAGATCGACTAGAAGAGATTACATGATAACCAGCAAGTTTTAGTTTCCATAAGGCAATACATGGGAGCCTCAACTAAGTCAGATCTTTTGTAGGGAACACAAACCCTATATGACATTCGACGGGAACAGACAGACACAAACGACCTTCATCACATCCCCAAAACACCGTGACAATACTCTATTAAGAAGAAATAGAAAAAAATACCCTCTAAAAGACTTTCACAAAGGTTTCGGCAAAAGAACTTACAGTTACATAGAAGGCACACTAAACATAACTTGTTACAACAATTGCCCGAGTCCCATTGTTACAGGGATAGGAGTTTCGATGTCCCCTCCTACTCCCTAGACCTCCGCCGCAGGATGTGAGTGGCCTGAGGGAAGGAGAAGGGAAGGGAGAGACAAAGGTGGATCTCGCGGGAAGGTCATAAAATACACTCCTTGACATCACAAGCAAGTCAGCTCAAGGAGTGAAGGGGTGTGCTGCCACAACCAAGGGGAGGGGATGGTGAAAAATTGTTATTACTATTTTTTCATTATCATTTACTTATGTTCAATGTCAAATATTCACCAGTTGTAAAAATGGTAGTAATTCGGAAGAAGTAAGCACAACATACCTAAACCAATGTATATTGCATAAAAGCATGACCTAAAGTACTCGTAACACGGAGGTGCTCCGTGGACACCTGTGTACACAGTCAATCAAGTAACACAGTGACTGTCACCTTGTGTTCTAAGGGAGGACGCAAAACGTAACACCACCCATCCACTTGTGTCGGGATGGGCGGGATTCAGTGTTAAGCGGCCGATCAGGGGGATTGAACGACATATGTTACACGGCGCCTCTAATAGCTGCGTCCCTCATGCTTCTGCTGCACCCAGCACCACCCACGCTGCACCACAGCAACAGGGATTGGATGAAGCAGCTCAGGGTAAAACTGCTCCACCACCCGCGCCGCCGCGACCTGTTGACCCCAATACACACCAAAAAAAATAATTCTAAGTATAGAGGGACGAGCTTATTTTTTTTATTTTACCGACATCTTTATCTCGCTCCCTGACACAAAAGAATGGAGAAGGAAGCCACAAACAAAGACAGTGATGCCTTCTTAGCCCTAGGACATGTAAACACTCTGTAAAAACTTTCCTTTTCTGCAGTTTCGAAATGCATACATTCCGCCATAGATCACCGCTATCTTGATGGCCTGGGTGCTTCTGGCGAGAACCTCAGGCCACTTCCCACGCTTTGATATTTTCTCCTCATGCTCCGCCATAAACTGGGGGTAGGAAATAAGAAATAATATAATACCACCGTCCCCTCCTAATCCCCAGACTGTTCTCACACTACTGAAGCTCCTCCCCACGTAGTGTTCCTGATCATGTTTTCCCCTGAGCTCAATATCATTTAATCCGGTTTTAAAGGGGGCATTCAGCGCTTTAATTTATTTATATATATATATATATATATATATATATATATATATATATATATATTATATATATATTATATATATATATATATATTATATATATATATTATATATATATATGAAAGAAGTATTGGAATTGCGTCAAGTTAGCCTCCATCCACCTTGTAACTAATGTGAAGGTTCATTACCCTCATGGTGTTTCCTGAAGCACTCTTGCCAGAGATAGAAGTGGCAACACTCCCAGCGTTTCTTGGTCCACTACTGCTGCCGATCACACTACAACTTCGACAGTCGTGCCTTACGTGTGTACATCCACATACCCTCTCGGATTATCATTTGAATATATTCATATTGCCATGTCCCTTTGTACTATCTGGCCGTGCTATTATTATTATTATTATTATTTTATGATCCTAAGCGCTACCAGACCCTTCTCGTTGCCCAGCCTCGTTTGTACATGCCACTCAATAACCTATTGGTTCCACCATGCATGAAAATTCAATCATCCTCGCTGCTACTATAACCCTACAACCACGTATTATATCCACCGTCCTACCTGGTGCTTAGAGACTTTCTGAACCCACACCCTCCAGTACCTCTACGCACCTCTTGCCCTTCTGAGGACCCCCACCCCCTCCCTGCACTGCAGTCTTGCCACATGCGCTGTATCGTCTTCACCTGCATTGTATACGTATATATATATATATATATATATATATATATATATATATATATATATATATATATATATATATATATTTATATATATATATTTGTATGGACTGCAAATTAGTGAGTCATTTTCTATTACCAGTTTACAGTTTATTTCCTTCAATTTATAGTTTTATTGCCACCATAGTTTTTATATCTATTTCCCCTTATCCACATTTTTCAGCAAGCACAAACGCACACACCATCTGTTTCCAGCGTGAGGGGCTGTGTTGTCCTCCCACACTATCACTCCCCCAACACCTACCTTGCCCCTCCGCCTGCCCGTCCTATCCTTCCCTCCCTCCACATACCACCCCTCCCCCAGCCACGGCCGAGCCATCCTCCTCCCTGCCTCAGTGAGCGTCTCCCACCACAGCACGCCGACACCCTCCCTCCCACCCTGCAGCCACCACTCCTAGCCTGGTTGACCTCCACTTCCTCCCCTCCCAACTCCCTCCCTTCCTTCCTTGCCATTGTTGTTTTCCTCGCTTCCATAACAACCTAACTTCTTTGTTGCCGTCCCTTTCTAAATGTGTGTGGGTGTGTGTGTTTTGTCAAATTTCCTCTCACCTGAAACGGTAACGTGGTAAAATGACGCTAAGGAACTCCAGTCCAGCAACTAAAATGTCAGCACTGGATTTTTTTTTCTCGTCTTGGTCTGTATTGCCAGATGGATTTTTTCTCCTGCTCCCAACAGGATCTTCCATTCCTTGTACACATAGGAGAGAGAGAGAGAGAGAGAGAGAGAGAGAGAGAGAGAGAGAGAGAGAGAGAGAGAGAGAGAGAGAGAGAGAGAGTGTGTGTGTGTGTGTGTGTATGTGTGTGTGTGTGTGAGTATCCAGTCGTAGTGAACAAGTGCCTTGCATGCTAGTGTACGGGTAGTGAGACAGCCGCTGCAGGTGACTCACAACGACTTAATATTCACCCTGGCTGGGAGAGGACAGAGGGCGTGCCGCAGAGTGCATCCACCAGGGCGAGACAGGAGGTCATTGAAGTTACTGATTGGTTTAATATTTTTATATATACTCCTGAACGCATTCTTAAGGTCTTGTTCTGTATATTATTAGTATTAATGTATACTGTATGTCTATTCTTAGATTAGTTTATTAGCATTGTGTAATTGATAGCCTTTCTTTTTACAGTATCGAAGAGAAGTGTAGTAGCGGCAGTAGTGCGCGGCGAAGTGAGAGGCCGTCTGTATCGTCCCTCGCCTCCACAGCCTCGCCCTCGGCCGACGAAAGTGATTCAGGCTTTCATGGGTATCGCTCCCGCCGGTACCGCTCCCCTGATGGCCGCTCACTAGACGAGGTCTGACCCTAACAACTCACTCCAGAGTTAACTAACTTGTCATAATTGTTATCTCTTTTCATTGTAATCACATTAATCGTAATGTGTTTTCCTCTACTTAGTGTTACTGGAATATTTTATTTTATTTTATTTTTTAAACGTAGGCCATCAATCACTGTCTCATTATTACTACCACAAAGTAAATCAAAGATTTGAATCGAGAATTTGATTAGTTAATGGAAATAACTAGCAGTATTTTTTCAACACTGATGATAGCCTATTATTGTGTTACAGGTATTATTGAATATTTACATATTCATGCATGCTGTAGATTTCATTGCATACACACATTTTCACTGTATACTTACTTAGATTGTTTATAATAAGTGGCTCAGCGAAAAAAGAAATGGTTTCATTTAGTGGTCTTTGTAATTTACCGTTGAAACATAAGTTTGAATACCAAGCCAGTTCTTACACCTCTCATGCTTAATTATTTGTTTCCAGGCTAGTGAATCCTCTCGTCTGCAAGGTGATCGCCTAAACTCATCCTGTGATTCATCTGTTATTCTCCGACCTGGTGATCGCCAACCACTCTACGCCAATGCTCCTCCAAAACCCAAGAGGCTGAACTCCTCCCGTGACTACAGCACTTCCCCAGAACGCTCTCCTGAACGTGACGAACGGGACCCACGCACATACACTGACCACGGTGGTGGAGGCAGTGGGGAAGGCTGTAGCAGCAGTCTAGAATCCCGTGGTGTCCACTACCACCCACCTTCAGCAGAGCGAAGGACTCCTGATGCATATGGAGTAACAGCTGGCGGAGGTCGGGGTGACTATGAAGATGTGTATGGAGACAGTAATGGCTCAAACTCTACCCCTCACACTCCAATACGAAGAGGAGACCAGCGAGACTCTTATGCCTCTTCAAGGAGTGGAGGAACACGATTATCAGAAGAACTGCAATTGTCAGAGCCATTAAGATCCAAATTCTGCAGACAAGAAGACACATTACCCAGAAATTCACATCATCGTCACTGCCCATCAGGACCACCTCGGCCGCACAGCGCAGATTTCCTTGAATACGACCGAAGGCACGGCAATAGTGAAATGTGGTCTTATCGGAGAGGAAGTGGGGGTGACCTACCAGGGCATAATGAAACTAGACCAAAGTCATCTATTGGTCAGAATGAATTGGATCATTGGTCTGAAGAAAACTATGCCCAGAAAATGCGTCAGTCATCTTTGTATCACTCGCACATGCACAGTAGATCAACACTGCGCTACTCTCCTGCAAGCCCAGCTGAAAACCCTATCCCTGACCACCACCACCTACACAACAATCACAGCAGCGGGTCACAACGTGTGCCCCCAGCTGGAGCTGCCACACCTGATCTGTATATCTCGCACACACAAACACCAACACCCACACCAATCAATACAACAAATAGCTTGAGGCGAGGTGCTGGTCAAGAAACTGCTGAAATTTCAAAGCCAGACATTGGCTTGGATCCAAGGTCTGACTTGAAGCCATACCCAAGACATGCCCCAAGACAGGCTTCCACTCAACAAGACTTAAAGCCAGAACCAAGACATAATCACAGACCTGATCCATCACTTGATCTTCGTCGGACATACAACCATGAGGATGCCGTTCAAAAGCTCGATGTCTCCCCTAACACCACACTCAATAGTGTTCCAACTCCACCCGGCAGCTATCCCAGCAGTGCTTCCCCTAATGGCAGTGTGAGTAACCATTTCATGAGGTCTGCTTCAGCAAGGTTGCCTCGCCAGCGTCTACAAGATGATATAATAAATACTTCTCTCCCTGATGACACCTCAGATGGAGACACCAGGAAGATACAACAGGTAAACAAAATAATTGAATGAAGGGGCCGTCACACTAGTACTTTTTCCGTCAATGTTGACTATTTCTGCGTTTTTTTTTCTCGTTCCGTCTTCTTTTTCTGTCTGCATCAGCCAGACGGACATGATTGTCTTCACGGGGTAAGATTGTCGTCAATTTTTTATTCAAATCAGAATGCATAGTGGATGATATGAAATTATTCAAAGTAAACCACTAACTTTTATGTAAAAAAAAATTCAAATTTCTCAAATGATTAGAAATATTCAATTGAATAATTGCACATGAGGTTACATTTAATTTGTGGTTTCATAATAACCAACAGTGTCTCGCATGACTAGACTGTTCGGAAGACTTGGATTTCAAGCCACTCTTCAGTTCCTTTACACCATGGACACACAATCATCATCGGTGGACAAGAGAAATAATTAAGTGCAGAGAAGTGACTGTTTGCCTGGGTGTCGAAGCCATGTTAGTTTACAGTGGACGGAATCAGTGTAGACGAACGGCTGTGTGCGTGTGTGTGTGTGTGTGATGGGGCACGCTCCAGAAATTGTAGATTTTCAGAAAGTTGACGGAAAAAGTGCTAGTATAACGATGCCTTTAGGTATGAAAGAAAGAAACAGTTCATACTGCTGTTACAGATTATATTTCACAGCACCCTATTTCTATTCGCTGTTGGGAAATATTTTTCTTCGCAATGCTACAGTGTTTCTGTTTCAGTCACCGGTTACAATAGCATTTTTTGGTATTATTTTACATCTTCACCAGAACGCTCTAGAGAATTCAGGGTTACATTTATGCATTACCTGATGCATTTTGAGAAGGTTTTCTTAACTACATTTCCGTCGCAAATTCGTAGTTAGTGAGATATTCAATGTTTTCTGTGAGACCTTCCATTTGAAAAATAAAATTTAGTTTGGTTCAAACAAGGTTCTGTTATTTGTTAATATAAGTTATGGTTAGGTTAGGTTAGGTTAGGTTAATTTAGAAGATATCAAATGTTGTCTATGACCATAAGTAGGGAGTTGGATGAGGTGCAGACGCAAGACGCAGACGTAAACAGGCGCCATTATGGTGAAGATGTAAAATTTTACTCATTTTTTTAATACCGTCTGGAGGAAATTATACACATATACTGTTTTCTGATTTCCTGATAAAATCAAATTGTCAGTCTTCTTGACATGAGCTAAAGGTAAAACAAATGTACTGTGAACACTTTCCTAGATATTATGTACTTTATCAAAATGCAACATGAACACCATTAGATGACATGCTACACAAGTGAAGCTAAAAAATAAAAACCCAAGATGCTTATGGTTAACAGAAGTTTTCAATTCATTGTTTTGAGGTTCAGAGAGAGACTACTCACATGACTAAAGATTGAGTTTTAAGTTCTTCATGTGGGTGATTTTATTTTCTGTAGTGTTTTGTAGTTTTGGATTGGACATCTATTCTACTTACATTTATGTTCTGCAGCGAGAGGAGTCCATGAAGCGGCTACTGGAATGGAAGCAACGGATGCTCCAGTCTCCCCTGACACGCAAACCCAATGTTCGGCCTGATGGTACTGTCACACCTCAGCCCAGGACCAATAATGAAGCTTACAGGCAGCAGGTGAGTGGAGGGGTGAAGGAAAAGTTCTGGAAGGTACTAAATAAAAGCTAAAATTAGTCTAAAGTAGATAGCTACTTGAAATAGGAGAGTTAAATGATGAGGTAGGATGCAAACGAGAATCTTATCTCATTATCTTGCTTATTCTGATGATTGTTTCCTGAGCCTTCGTCAGGGGATGGTGATGGCAGAAGTGTCCATCATCTGAAACCTGTCATTCTCGCACCATATATATCATGTTTTTTCACTCCTATGTAATTCCTTGTCTTAAAACGCTGATAGTAAATACAAATCATGAGGATCATATAAGTACTTTTTGCTAATGGTGGTTGAATTACTCCTTTTCTGCAGGTGTTAAGTGAGATTGCAAATCAAGAAGCAAGAACAAAAGTCTTACAGAGTCATTCTCACTCTCAGAGCTACCCGACCACCCAAGAAACAAACCCAGCGCCACACACAAGCTCATGGACAGGGCAGTCTTTTGAGTACAGTGGCAGCATAGGCACCTCACAGGAACAGACCCCTTGTCAGAACAACTGGGCACCTGGTATTCAAAATGCAAATACAGGACCCATGCAGCACCGTGATTCAAGCCCAAGTGGTTTGTACCTCTCCCCTGGTATGCCAAATGAGCGCCCACCACCTCAAGGTGGCTCCTCCCAGACAGGCTCTGACAGTGGGAGCAGTAAGAAGAGGGAGGGTCGCCGGGACACTTCCAGAACTAGGCACATGAGTGGTGATGCTCGTCGATCAACTTCAGCTTCTCGATACAACAGTTACTCCTCAGATGAAGACGGTAAGGACACTTCTTGTATTCCATGTTTGTTTGTGTGTGTGTCATGTGTGATGTGTAATATATCAAATGATCATAATTCTTTTGTTGCTGAGTGGCTGTCATGCCTTGCTACTCAAGTTGCAATTTTTTTTTTTTTTTTTTTATTTCTGATGGTGTAAGAAGGTCTTGTTTCAAAGCTGTGATCACTATAAGTGTATATTTCATCTACTGCTATACTAACACCTGAAACACAGTAGATATTACCAGTTTACAAGGCGTTGAGGGTTTCTTTAGGGCATCTGGTGGTAACCTTTTGTCAGGTATTCACCTGACTTGGATGTCTACTTATCTCCCAAATTTTGTATTGTTTTCTTTTATGAATCTTTTCTTACTGATTACTTGATGTACTGTATTACATGATAAATAACACAATTCCTGAATTAGAACTAATCAACTGAAAAGTTGGTGAAGACTTGGATTTATTTTTCTGGGACTTAGAATGTGGGGTATTATGCATGTTGACGGAGGTTTGGGTATTCATCTTAAAGTTTTCATCGTGTTGTCTTGTTAAAGTGAAAACCATCTTCAAGCTCACAAGGACTTGTATATTCTGGTTGGCTTGGTGTGTAGCGCCTACTATTGTCTTTCCTTTCCAAAGTTAATTTGGATAATTTTGTAATCTAAAGCCTTTGTGTAGTGATGAAGTTAGAATACTGAAGTAGCATGCTGAGCTCTTGCTTACATACTTCAGGTTTGGACTTTTATTTGGGATGGATTTCTGGTCCTTTCATGGATTACAACCATTTTGCAGTATGCTTTTCTGGAAATCGCCTGCTATACTAATCGGTAAGCAGCTGGAGAATAATTGAACCCAGTATTGCGCATGCTAAGGCAGCCTTTGCCTGAATAATAATTTCTTACATTCTTACTCTTGGGCCTGGAAACTGATAACCTGCATTTCACACGCATGAAAAAGGCTTACTAACACAACCATACCTGGCTCCGTGATCTCATGGCTGACTGAAATGTGGCACACAGATCTGCTGGAGGAACGAGAAACTCGGAAAAGGACACGAAAGAACTCAAGAAGGAGCAGTACAGATCTGAGTCGTGATTCCAGGAAGTTTGTGATGCCTGCTGACAACTGTAAAGGTTGTGTGGATGATGACGACAGACTCCTAGGATCTCCAGAAAACTTTGCAGGCGAGCATCCACAAACTGATCAACATGTGCCACAACAGACGTCTTTTATATGCGCATCAAAATCATCTCCTGATTATGTGAATATTAATGTAGTGAGTGAATCCCAAGAAGGCAGAACTATCAGTATCATGAGGAGTGGCATAGGTGGTGTGGAAAACAAATATGTTGAAAAAACAGTAAGTCAGAGGGCTGAGCCTGTGTTTATTGAAAATCATGAAGGATATGATGAGGTGCAGAGGTTTGACCAGTTACCTGAAGAAGCAACGCAACACTTCAGTGTTCCCAGAACTTGCGAGCAAAGTTATGTGTACAGTGATCAAATATATGCTGCAAGAGATCCCTATTATGTATCTGATGTGCAGTTACCTGCTAAGGCTGATAGGTTTGAAGAAGATAAAAGTGACATTTCTTTAAGCACTGGACTTATAAATGAATACAACAGTTCCTATAGCACACAAAATTCTGTACAAAGAAAATATCAAATGAAAAATGATTTGTATGATATTTCAGACTACAGTGGAGATAGAATATCTGTTGACAGTAAGACCTATCAACATGATATTTCAATAAGGGAGGAAAGCTTAGATAATGCTATTGGATTTTCCTCCTATGATTCCCATATGACTCACAAGCCCGACAATGCCAGCATGCATGTATCTCAGAAGGGCAGTCTACAGGATGATACAACATCAACTGGTAAGTACTCTGACAGTGGTTATGATACATTGCGAGCAGAAATGTCCCTTCGCAAGGATGAAAGAAGGAATCCTAGATCGGGCGGCACACTGTGGACACCAGACAATCTGGACAGTAGTCCCGAATGCTCTAGTGTGGTGCGGAGACGTGGCTTCGACCATACAGGAAGACGACCAGAAACTTGGAGTCCTGAGAAATTTGACAGATCATGGGGAACAATTGACTCAGACCTAAAATCAAAAGTAGATGAATCAAAGGTTGTGAAGGAGTACAGCTATGAATACATCACTCCAGAGAAAAACAGTGACACTACTCCACAAGACTGTTTTACAAATGTTAACATGAATTTCAAGAAATCATCACCATCCTTAACATGCTTGGAGAGTCCCAGAATGGTTCAGGAAACACAGTATGTACAGAACCACATGAATTTAGTTCAGGACCGCATCAAAAAGTTTACATCAAAATCTCTAGACACCAAAGAAAACTACACAAATAATTATGTTGGAGAGTCACAAGTAAATATAAGTAGGTTTGGAGACCCAAATACAAATGATAAAATGGCATGCATAAATTCTGAAGGCCAGAATTTTAGGGAGCCTCTCAAGGAACCTTTAAAGCCACTTTCACCTCAAATCAGGAGTTCTGAGGCATTTGTTTCTCCTCTGAAAGCTGAGTTTGCAACATCTGAATCTACAGTAGTTACAGCCCAAGAAGCTCAGGTTAAGAATGTGTGTGATTATAAGAGAAGAGATGAGGTGCTTGGGTCTCCACTCCCAGAGGAATGTCCTTCATCCAGTCTCAGGCTGAACTCTGCATCTGAGCCTTCCAGCATAGAGTACCGGGAGCTTAGGAGTCCCCAAGACATAATGGACTCCAGGCTAAGTCGTACAAATATAAGGAAATTCTTATTTGATGATGATGGTCAACCTGAAGAGCCCAAGCTTGAGCAACAGATAAATCCTGTTAAACCTCCCTTAATGAAAAAGCCAACCCAGAGTCGCTCAGTGAAAGCACTTCTTAAGAACTTTGAGGTGAAGTCAATAGAGCATATGGAAAGGGTAAATCTGAATCTAGATTCTTCTAGGAAAAAGTTCCACAGTGATTCTGAGATGCTGTCAAATGAAAGTTCCAGTGATGAGTGTCAGAGTGAGGACTTGTATTCTGGTGCCCCAGTGAAAACTACTTCATCCCCTACATCCTCACTCTTGGCAGAGCTTCGAAAGTCTGCTGATGATAAAAAGGATGACATTGCACCACTTTTACCACCACCCAGACCCCCAAAGAAGCCAACATTAGGTGGGGAAATGGATTCTGTGGCAACTCCTGGCTATCTGAGACTGAATCTTACAGAATCTCTTAAGATGCAAGGACATATTGAGAGTGGTGTTGATGATCCCAGCTGGATGGACACAGCTCTCAACAATGGGCAAGGCAAACAGTGTAGTCTACTCACTAGCAATGGAGAATCAGTAATTACTGATTTAGATAAGCCTCCACAGGAAGAGGCTCCACCACTACCACCTATGTATCATCACATTGATGAAGCTCAGAGTCCAGTAATAAGACCAGATCCTTACAATGAGGAGAACTATTTACCCATGAGTCCTCCTAAGAAGCTTAGTCATGGCTCCAGTATCCTTGCTCCTGCTAGCTCTTGCAGCAGCTTAAGCAGCAAACATCTGCCTACACCAGAACCTGTCTACCCTGATATCTTTGGCAAAACTGAATATGAAGAACACACTTACATAGAAATGAGTGGAGATGCTTCGTCCAGTGGAGCCTCCATTCTGGCCCCAGGTGGCCTGCCCAGGTTTGATTTTGGCAGGACAAATCTTGAGCATGTATTTCCTCCTGAAAGTCCCAGATATTATGAAATTGGTGACAAAGATGAATGTCAGCACTATGAATATATTTACAAAGGACAGTCTCACTATGAAGCTATATATATGGAAGTTCCAAACACTGAGAAGGAGAATGAAGCAGAAAGTGAAAAGCCTCAAATTCCAAGTAAACCAGATGAACTCAAAGCACAATTAAATGCAGAAAGAAACTATGCCTCAGAATCTGCTCTTAACTCTTCTATTAGTAAACTAGATTTAAAATCTCAATCTAATGCATCTTCTGATGCTGATGATGAGGCTTCCAAAGACCTGGAGAGTCTTGATCCTCCCCGGAACCCTCGCTTTAGTCTGTCAGACACCTTTAGACCAGCCTCTTATTATCTGAGTGGTGCAGAACCTTCTAGTGATCCTGATGCCCAAGATTCCTCAGACTCTGACCTCGTACCACCACCTCCAATACCCATGAGTCCACCACCATTGGATGAGCTGGATACTGGAGGTCCCAAAGCCAAAAACTTTGACTTTGATAACTTGGAGACTCCAGATCCTCCTCCACATCTTCGAAATGCCCTTAGCTCTTCAAGGTCTTTAAGAGTTAGTCAGAATAGTTTACGGGATGACCTCAGCTCCTCCAGATCTTCAATTGGAAAAGATAAAAGAATTTATGAAAAATCTGAGTCTTCACCAAATCTTCACACTGACAAGTTGAAAAGAAGACCAGTTTTCGAGGAGACACTTGAGAGCCTCCATGATGATGACAATTTTATTTTGAGGTCTGAGGACCGATATCCGGCTTCAGCAGCTTACCCCGAAGACTGCTCAATACCAGCAGCTGACAAGTTTCAGCGGGACAGACGGAAGCCTTTCCCACAGTGTGCTGAGGATGTCCTCCTCCCTGGCGACAAACATGAACCTTCTGCTCGCCCTAAGTCTGCACTGGATCACAATGCATCCTTTCAGGGGAATTTAGATACATCATACTCATCAAATATTGTTGAAAATCCATATGTTAATGAGGCCTTCCAGCAAAACTTGTTGCAATCAGTTAATCCTTATCAGAATCCTATGGGTGGAAGGGAATACTGCAATGTTCCACCTAATGCAAAGATGTTTATGCAGCCAGAGAGAGAAAGGTCAAACTCCACTGGTTCACGTCCAAAGTCTCCTGACCCATATGCTGAACGGAATGAGCTTTCTACTTACCAGAATGTTCCTGCACCAAGAACATCACTTTCAAAAAGAAATTCTCCTCAGACCACATCAGGTACTATTGAGCCAACAGGATCACCAATGATTGATGCTCTTCGTGGTGTTCATAGCCCAGTTGTCCATCTGCAGCCAAATCATCAGAGAACGTCATCAGAGGCTTCCTCACGTAGTGTGGTGAGTCCAACAGCCAGTGTGGTGTCAGGCAGCGGAGGTGTGGCACCTATACACCTGAGAGCCACTTCTAATGCCTCGGTGGGCAGTGAAACCAGTCCACGTTCTGCACCATACTATTATTCTGACGTTATCCGTGATGATGGAGCAGCAGTAGTAGAGGGTTTAGTTGGAACACCGCGCTCTAGGTCATACCAGCTTAATAACCAACGAGATTTGGAAGCCAACAAAAGACAAGACATTGGAAGAAAAGTTAACCAAATCGGCAGTGCTTCTGATTTTGAACAGAGACGAGAAAGATTAGCACATGAGTTAAGAACATCTATGGAGTTTCTTGAAGGCAAGACTGTGTCATCACCAGATGAACGCAACGTATATGATTCTGATACTCTGCGTAAGATGAAGCGACGTGCCTACACACCTGACCTAGAACTGGATGCCAAAAATGTGTTCCCCCATGGCCTCTCCATCAAGACTGACAGTCCTCCTCTTGCTCCTCCTATGGGCCATCGTCGAACCCGATCCCTGGAGGGACTCCTTGATGATCCTCCTCGTTCTTTTATGGGGGAATCTAACAATGTTCAAAGTTCCCAAGATGTCAACAAGATGTGTGGTGGAGGCCCATCTCAGGGATCCAACCGGGCTAACACCGCAGCCTTTCCCAACACTTACACCAACCACTTTGGCATGAGAGGAGGTGCAGGAGCCTCCTGCACCTCAGATTCCACCTTACCACAGGCCACAGTTACTCCTAATCGAGGGACGTTTTCTCAAGTGACTAGTCAACGTGCCTCTGTAAGCAGCTTCCATAGCAGTGGAAGTTTGCCTCAGAGGACCACTTCTCCTTATGCTACGTCGCCTCTGCCTGTGTCGCCTGTGCCCCCTTACCAGGTGGGTAGTCGTGACAGTCTTGTTAGCAGGGAAAGCGCCACAAGTCGTGTCTCCAACTATGGTCTCGAGCCTCGCAGTCCCTCCAACCATGAAACTTTGCACGAAGAGCAGGACTGGGAGGATGATACTCAATGGCGTGAACAACTTCGACGAGCTTCTTTGCGTCACACAAGATCATTAGAAACCCTTGACGACGGACGGCCGCGACGGGTCGGTGACGGTGCCAGCAGAGAAGGGCGTCCCCCAGCCAAGCTTAGTGTGTTGAGCAACACATGTCAGATGCCTCAAGACACCAACCAGCAGAGATTGCAACAGCTTCATTGGGATGAGTATACTGTTGACTATAGGGAAGGACGTCTTGGCTCAAACCAGTACAGGAACAGCGGTCCTCTTCACTCTGAGACTTTGGAGAGAACTCGTCGTGGTCTCACCTGCCTTGAGGGTTATGAGTGGGATGAGGCAGAAGAAAAGTTTAGGAAGCCCGACCAGACAGGGCGCCTCCAGCAACCTCTGCCACAGGCCCCACCCAACTCTGTACAACACCAGCCTTTTTTAGTCGACGGCCTCCCACCTTTACCCGGGACGGAGGGCGAGGAGCAGCGTCAATGCCAGGTCAGCCCGGCGCCGCCCCCCGCCCACGCGCCTCCCTCCCCGCCTCCGCAGCTCCAGCAGCATTTTTTAGCGGGCGGCGGTGAGGGCTCGGACGCATCCTCGGGGGTAGGAGGGAGGCCCCCTGACAACTTCCAGGGGCGGGAAGAGCCTCCAGCTACTTCGCCCATGGCGTCTCCAACACCACAGGATGCCACCTCTACTCAACCAGTGCCAGATGTTGTCCCTCCACATGGTGAGTACAAGCCACATCACCTGCCTGTGTTAAGCTAAAGATGGCCATGATGATAGTATTACTGCACCGCCTCATGAAATGCTTCCAACTGAAAACAGCATTAAGCACTGAGAATCAAAATTTATTACAGATTAGCCTAACAACTTACAAAGAAGGATTATTATTTTTTGACATATACAAATATATTGTATATCATCTGATGAGGAATTACTTCTTTAAAATTCAGTGGATTTTGTATGCTTGTAATGTTTGAAAAAATGTTCAGGGTTATTATGGTCTAGAAACGCCTTGTTTTGGGTACCCCCATCTTAGGAGGATATTAGTTGGGTATATAGATAGATAAATGTATCTAGTACGCATTCTATGATAGTATCAAAATTACTGTCATAAAAGCTTTCTCCAAATAATAGAAGGCGCAGGGAAGATACTATACTGTCCATATTTGTGATCACCTCGGTATGTAGCACTCCTGCAGACTATGCAATAAGGGAGTTTCCCTTAATCCCCGAATTATTGAGGGAATCTAACACCCAAAGAAGTCACTTAATCATCGCACTCCAATCCACGGTGCCATTACTGGTCCTCAGTGCAACACTGGTCACGAGACAGCAAGCTTTAACATTTTCCATGCAGCTGGTGCCACTTTCCTATTTTCTCTTATTTATTACGTGCGATGCTTCACAGTTCTTGAGTACACAGGACGTTCTTGACAATTTTTTCTAAATTCTTTAAAGACTTGTGCAGCGTACCTAACCAAAAATGTACAGTACAGGTGTGTTAATTAAAAATACATTTTAGTTACCTAATCATTTGTATTACTTCGTTGCGTGTAATGCATGTGAAAATTTGACATTTCCAATGCGCTGATATAATTTCTCAGTTGACATGTAATCACGTCAAGTAATCCCGCACACGAGATGCCGCAGATCATCCCGCCTCAGGCACGCTGCCGTTCGCTGCCAGATCGATGGTGGACCATGGACCAACAGCTCCATACCAGCTCACGGCTCCTGCTGCGGCCGTTCGTTCCCGACCCCGTAGAGGCAGGGAATTTTATATATACATCGGGAACGACAGCCTTGTTGACCCTTTCTGTCATGTATGGCGGGGATTGATGCACGTGAGAGAGCGGCCAGCGACGTGTGGCAGTAGACGGGACACGTTACCAGTTTGTGTTGGCCCGCCGCCATTAAGGGAATGACCTCCTGAATACGATATAAGGACCATACTCATTAGTGATCTGTGTACTCTGCTTCCAGGCACGCATTCAGAGCAGATCAGCAGTTAATAACAAATAATCTTTTATTATAACCTTGACCTCTGTTATCAAGGTGGGGGTGGAATTATATTTGCGCGCGGCAACTGCACTCGACGCGACCTAAAGGCGAAGTAAGGTGATTGCGATGGTCGCCGAGGCAGTGTGGCTAGAGCTGTGGATGAGTATGGTAGTGTCACATCCTACTCTCCGTCACTCCTCACCCGCACTGACAGCCTCGAGTTGAATCTCTTGAATTGGTGAGAACTTAAGGACTACTCAGTGCGAGCTGCAGAAACCATCAGCATTTGTTTGAATAGATGATTTCGAGCCAAATACTGAATATTTCCCCGGTGAATCATTATTACTTTGAACTTACATCAACTTTGGGATTGCCATGAATACATCTGAACCCTACTATGCACCATAACATACAACGATGACATTATTCATCACGGGATTGTACGTGGTAGTGTTGAAGGAACATCTTTCTATAAACGTTTGTGTGTGCTGTTATTCTTTATTACGTTTGGTGATCATCAGCTTTTGACTTCATTTCACTTTGCATTCTCGTGCACATGAATTTTGTTTGTTTGTGTGTGTGTGTGGGTGTGTATATAGATGTGTGTGTATATAAATACACACACACACACATATATATATATATATATATATATATATATATATATATATATATATATATATATATATATATTTATTTATTTATTTATTTATTTATTCATATATATATATATATATATATATATATATATATATATATATATAGAAAGAGAGAGAGAGAGAGAGAGAGAGAGAGAGAGAGAGAGAGAGAGAGAGAGAGAGAGAGAGAGAGAGAGAGAGACTGGTCGGAAGAGTGTGTGAACATCATCTTAATCACGTGCGTGGAGTGAGTGGTGTTTGGGACCTTTGCCGATGAACAGGCAAGTAGGGTAGGAGAACATGGCTCTGAGTGAGGGCCTTGATGTCAGATGCCGCTACGTCTAGACTGGTCTGGGCAGTGTTGCAATAGTACCTGTTTGCCCCTTGATTGGTGTGGCAACTCGTGGGCTCCCAAAATTTATAATAACCCGTGAAGGTCTACTGATTATGTGGTTAAATTATCGTGGGAAGAGTGTATTGGATGTGGGAAATGAACTTAAATGACAGGGGAGGAACCACGGAAGTCAAGGTTCAATGGGTGGTTTTAGTGATATTGTAGTCATGGAGGTGTGTGTGTGTGTGTGTGTGTGTGTGCCAGATGTGAGGAAAGTCAGGAAACATGCAGGTGTGAGCAGGACTGGACGTGTGAGGAAGGAGAGATCAGTCCCCAGCGGCAGGATAGTGAGGCTCCCACAGGCCGCACCTCCACTGCTGCAGACCCTCATCCTCCTCCCTCCCACCTTGCCTTCGACACCCCCCCCCCTCCCATCTCTCTCTCTCTCTCTCTCTCTCTCTCTCTCTCTCTCTCTCTCTCTCTCTCTCTCTCTCTCTCTCTCTCTCTCTCTCTCACACACACACACACACACACACACACATGTAACTATCATGCACAATTTTTAATAATGTTTTTCTTCCATCACCTATCTCCGCTACCTCTACCTTCCCTCCTAATCTGCAAGTGTTGGTTCCTATTAATTTTACCGCTCCTTCATCCTCCTCTACCCGCCCTCCCTGTCACCACCTCCCCCTCCTTCTACACACACACACACACACACACACACACACACACACACACACACACACACACACACACACACACACCTTAACTCGTCTTCCCCTCTCCCTCCCCTCTACTTGCTCCCCGAACCCTGCACTTACTTATTGATGGCGCCGTGCCCTGAGGGGAGAACGTCATGCTAACCTCTTAGGGGCGTCTCATCGGAATGATATGAGACGTTTTAGAAGGCTCTTAATGGAGAAAGACTGTGTGTGTGTGTGTGTGTGTGTGTGTGTGTGTGTGTGTGTGTGTGTGTGTGTGATCTAATGCATGCATGTATTCCTGGTGGAGTTCAGTGTCTTGTGTCATCGCTAATGGGTGGACTGGCAGAGGGATCTTGCCGAGGTAAAATGTGAAAATGTTTGTTTTTTATGATTTCCATTTGGAGTGCATTATAATTGTTATTAATCGTGTATTATTATATCTTTTCCATTATAAACAACAGTATTACTCTGTCTAGTTCTCTTTCCATTGCACTCGCGTAGATAAATAACATTTTGATTACATAAATGCGATACTATTGCATAATAACTTTTCTTATATATGCACCATCGGGCCCGCACAAACGCACTCACAAAGTTCAGTTGATGACCTTGCCTCGGTTTACGAAACATGCTTTAATTAAAAGTATTACCTCTAATATGGGTATAAAAGAAGAAAATGTGTGTGTGTGTGTTTAGGTGTTTCCAGTGGCCAGGGTCATACTAATATATCAGTGGGGCGTTCACTACATCGAGTAACCACGCCAGCAACTCGGTTAATGGCGCCCCGTGTAATAACATAGATTCCAGTATTCCGGTATCTCGGATACATTCCAAGTCCCTCCCCCCAACCTCATCTCGGGCCCGTCACGCACACACCATCACTACTTCCTCCTTCAACTCCCACTTCCCTCCTTCTCCTATCCGCCGGTATTTCATCCTCTTCGTACCTCTTATATGTTTCTCTCATTTCTCACTCAAAACTTGACACAGTGCTTGAGGACTCGTGCGGAGCGAGGCCGGGGGTGGGGGGCGGTGAGGAAAGAGGCTGGGAAGAGCCTCACAGAGTTAAGAGGGTGGTGAGTGTTGGCGTGAAGCAAGATTTGTACACAACATGAATCCTGTTATGAGGTGAAGGCACAGTGTAGGGAAGGAAACTCCCTACACTGAGGCTGCTGCGGCGCCTGCCAGCAGGATCCCGATACTCGGCTCAAGGAAATAAAGGCTGATGTCTGATACTTTTGCTGTTCTCATAAGGATTATTCCAAATTTACTTTAACTATGATTTTTAAAATTCTTGAACTTATTACAAGGTGCGTGAAATAATAGAAGTGTTTAGAGTATGCACATCAGCGTGTCAGTGCGAGGCCCCACGTGTCGGCAGCTGGCGCTCGAGCCGGCTGTGGAGAAACTGTTATTGATTGTAGAGTAGCCGGCTGGAGGTGGTGGTGGGCCGGCCTTGCTTTATGTGTGACGTGCCTAAGGTTGGGTGCTGGCCTTGTCCGCCCCACGTTCCCTCGGCCACACTAGTAAACGTTCTTTACATCAATTTTTTTTCTGAAGATGTATGTTTTGTTGCCACACGTTGATTACTATGACACTCCATCCTTTGAGTGAAGATTCCTCTCGCTGTCTGCCGCCGCCTTGAGGGGCAGGAGATCCAGAGAGGCACTTTTATAGGCTCTCCACCACCTGCGCTCTTGGTTCTTCAGGGTCTGATGTATGAACTCACTGACAGCTGACACTTTCCTTTGCTGGCCGTGAATCACTGCCAGCAGGCACTGGAGAAGATTAAAAGAGGGATTGGTTGTGGCTCTGACCAGAATGAAAACCTGTACCACCAGAGGTCCTCCACCACTGCGGTTCGCCTTGCCTTAGGATTCCTTGAGGGGTAGAAACATAACCACAGTGTTGTTGCAATAAGGA
>JAPQNM010000044.1:23817150-23819650 GCA_029783475.1 Metacarcinus magister | reverse complement strand
CACATCTGTAGGCAAACACAGTGAGAGAGAGAGAGAGAGAGAGAGAGAGAGAGAGAGAGAGAGAGAGAGAGAGAGAGAGAGAGAGAGAGAGAGAGAGAGGCTCAAGGACGTAAATAACGAGTCTGTATCCCAAAGCAAATAGAATTAATGTGAGCAGCTCCACCACTAATCAGAGAGGTTGGTGGTGGTGGTAGGGGAGGAGGGAGACGCGACAAGTGTTAGGGAAACCGCAGGGGAGTGTGCCTGGGACCCTGGGGAGGCTTAAAGACTCCCTGGCACAGTAACCGAGTGAAGGCAAGTTGGTAATTATTAGTTTCCTGGTGTGTTGAGATTTTTTAATATGTCTTGTGTGGTCGTGGTAGTTATGCAGGAGGAGGAGGAGAAGGAGGAGGTTTGGGGCGACATATTGTTGCGGAGAGAGACACCCTTCTTTGCCACCCTCTGTCTATGTCCGTCCTCTCTCTCTCTCTCTCTCTCTCTCTCTCTCTCTCTCTCTCTCTCTCTCTCTCTCTCTCTCTCTCTCTCTCTCTCTCTCCTCTCCCTCCCTCCTCCCTCCCTCCGTGTCTCCCTTTGCAATTTTTAGAGTTACACATTCCACGTTGGTGTTGTCTGTTAGTTTTGTATCCTTCCGCTTGTTGTTGTAGGTGTGTGTGTGTGTGTGTGTGTGTGTGTGTGTGTGTGTGTGTGTGTGTGTGTGTGTGTTCCATCCTCCCACACACATTCTTATCAGTACATTTCTTCCTTTCCTCCAATCCTTCATCCACACCTCCTCCTTTAACCTTTCCCGTCCCCTCCCTTCTATTTGTTCACCTCTCCCATGCTCACCCACCCTCCCTTTCCCCTCTATATCCCCTCCCTTCCCCTCCCACAACCTATATCTCTGCCTCTTTACCTTCACCACACTTCACTGCCCTCACATCCCCCTCTGGCGCAGACACTACCCATGTCCAAGTTCTCGAGATGAGGAATGGGGGAAGCATTCACCCATGACGGGGCGGGAGGCGAGGACCACTGCTAGGGATGGGATGGGTGTGGGTGGGTGTTGGGGGGGAATACAAGAGGCCCATTCACCTCTGCTGATAACGCTGCCTACAATTGGGTGCTGTTGGAAGTGGCGTCTGGCTTCTGTTTTTTGTTAATCTGTCAGTTTCAGTCGCTAGGTTTTTTTTTATTTGACTTTTTTTATCATATATATATACCTTTGTGGGGTTTTTTTTTATAAATATATCGGTAGTAATGGATCTCTGTGTTCGTTGTCTCGCTCATTGCTATCTATCTCTTTGATGGTCACCTCTCTCTCTCTCTCTCTCTCTCTCTCTCTCTCTCTCTCTCTCTCTCTCTCTCTCTCTCTCTCTCTCTCTCTCTCTCTCTCTCTCTCTCTCTCTCAAATAGCGTACCTGTGTGGTTTTTTTATGTGTGTGTGCGTGAGAGATCGAGTTCCTTTCTCTCGTTATTTTCTCTCCTCTCCACGTCACGTATTCCACAGTTCCTGCTTGTCGTCTCGTGCATGCATTCCATTCCTGTTACGTGGATGCTATTATTTGAACTTACGTTACTCTATCAACACTGACACATACACACACACACCCACACACACACACACACACACACACACACACACACACACACCACACACACACACACACACACACACACACAGCAGAGTAGTGGATGTCTATAGGTTACTGTGAAAGTTGACATTCTTTCTTAGATTTAGGAAGTAGGGAAGAGTTGAAGGTACGATATAAGGGAAGGAAATAAAAGAATGAGGTAGAAGAAAGGAGTGAGGGAGAGAAAGGGAGGATGATGGTAAAGAGGGAAACACAGCAGAGGAAGGAAGGAAGGGAGAGGACCTCATTTGAACACCCTCCTTACAATTACCTCTCCTAATTATCCTGTAATCATTATTTGCCGCCCTGACCCTTCCCACGCCGCTCCCCTCTCCCTTTCCCCTCTTTTCTCTCTCCCTCAAACCCCATTCATCCCATTCCTACCCTACTTTCCTTCATTGTAAACTCCCGTCCCTTCCCTTCACTTTCATTTTCTGCTTTTGTCTCTGTCCCCCTTTCATCCGACACACCGAGAGAGAGAGAGAGAGAGAGAGAGAGAGAGAGAGAGAGAGAGAGAGAGAGAGAGAGAGAGAGAGAGAGAGAGAGAGAGAAGAATAATTATCTGGTTTTTTTTTAGTCATGTAGATTTCGATGACACGTCAACACCACCACCACTATAGCTCCTCCTCCTCCTCCTCCTCTTCTTCTTCCCCCATGTTGCGTGCTACTGTCTTCCCACCTCCATTCATCTCCTCCCAAGCTCCTGTCGTTCTCGCCCCACCCACCCTCAACATACACAAGGCCTCACCACACCCACACCCACTCCCGTCTCAGCAACACACCAGGACATACCAGGACCAGATACTTGTAGATGGCCCGTTACTCACACTCCTTCACCTTCTCTCCCTGCCAGCCTCGTACTCTTTCCCCTTCTCTTTCTTCTTCTCTTT
>JAPQNM010000044.1:23812150-23814650 GCA_029783475.1 Metacarcinus magister | reverse complement strand
CCCTGACTCTACAGGTATGCAGTTCTCCGTCCCTCTCCTTGCTTCCCTCCCCTTTGTCCCCGCTCTCCCTCCCTCCATCTGCAAGACTAATAACGGGACATTGACGAGCTGGGTCCACTATTTCTTAATTTCCTTAGCTCTCCGTGTTTATTTGTTTTCCTTCTTCTTCTTCTTGTTCTCCGTCGTCGTTGTCGTTGTATCCAGTAATAAGCCAGTAATCATATTTCGGAAAATTATTTGGAGCGCATCATATTAATTTAGTTTCCAGTGCATCATTATGATGATCATCATCATCATCAATGTCATATTATTATTATTATTGTGATTATTATTATTATTATTATTATTAGTAGTAGTAGTAGTAGTAGTAGTAGTAGTAGTAGTAGTATCATCATCATCATCATCATCATCATCATCATCATCATCATCATCATCATCATCATCATTATCAATTATATAATTATTGGTGTTGCTGGCTGTTGTAAAAGCAACAGCAGAAGCAATTTGATCTTTATTTGTAATATAATTCATTGCATCGCTACCTAATAAGTGGATTAATATTTTCCTCCCACCATCAGTTTCATAGCAATGGTTTTAACGTTTTCTTATTTTTTGATCGTGAAACACTCGCCTGAGACATTTACGATGGAAATGGTTATTGTTTTGTGTTGCGTGTTTGGGAAGGAAAGGTGAGTGTTTGTGTTTTGTGTTTCAAGTGTTGTTGTGTTCAATGTTTGTGGTCGTAGCCTTGTATCCGATGCTCTCGTACTCACTATTTGGAATCTTCATGATTTTCCGTCATCTAGTAGATACACTGTTGTCATCTTCAATATATATAAATGATAGTGAAGGTGCAACAATGTATATATGTTTGTGTTGTACATCCTTTACAACATTCCACTTACTAGAAATATGCACAATCAGTTGACTAACCTGTTTGTCGTGTTGGATTCCGTTACTCAGATCATAATATTATTTCTATATTTTGTGTTGTCGCTCCCATGCAGTTTTTCGACCCACTGAATCAGAGGTGTTTGTGGCATTTACCCCCGGAAAGTAGGAGGACCTTAGGCAGAGTTTCTCTTGGAATAACTACTGTTTCCCTGTTCAGCGCGTTACAGAGGTGATTGTCTGGCATGGAGGCATATATTGCACACTTACTCTAATATTAAAGCTAAAATACTTGTTTTAGCCAGCTTACTATCGTGTTATCGAAGATAGAGTTAACAGAATGTTTATTGGGCTTCCACCTCGTGAAGTTCACATTCCATGTGCTGCTCCTCGACTCTACGACAATTCGTTCATTGATATATTGACTTGTCGAAATTCAACAACTCTTCTCATGACTTAAGATTTGTATTATTTTCAAGAGTTTTTCTTTTTCATCTTTTCCAGCCGTCTACTTCCTAGATTTTAAGATTATTATATATTATTTCTGAAGCTGAACTGAACCCCTGTCATGTTTATGTTAGTAACTCAACTTTAAATGATTCTGGGGTTCTGGCTCTGTCTTTCACACCCTGACGTAATGATGTCTGCTGCGAAAATGATTACTAATGATATATTTTAAGTCATCTGAGCTTTTGAAGGCAAAGATCCTTCAGTGCCACAGTATTTGCGGCCCTCGGACACACTCCTTACGGCCTCATTCTTCCACCTTAATAACTTCTTTTCCGTCACGCCTCCCTCCATTTCCCTTCCCGTCCATTTAATGCATCGCTTCCCTCCATTATTCCCCTCCTCCTTCTCCTCATGTTCACCTGTCCCACCCACTTCCTGTCGCCTGAGGGGCTTAGGGACAGGTGTACAAAGGAAGTAAGGTAGGAGCGGTGCACCTCCCTCTCGCCCCCCCTCTCGCCCTTCCTTCCATTTCATCCGTAAAGAAATGCACACATTCAAAAACACATTGAGGATTAACGCAAACATAGTAGGTGACTTCAAACGAACGTAGAGAAAGTTATTATTGGAGTTGATTAACATACCACCACCACCACCACCACCACCATCACAGTCATCGTCATCACAACCTCTTACAAAGTTTCCATTATCTGTTATTATTCTCTCTGTGTAGTTTATCTTTTGCATTCTCCCATGAAGTGTGTGGGGCGAGGGCTTCCATGTCTGTTGTGCGTCTTCTTTCCCCACCTTGCTTTAAGACTGGCCTCCCTCCGGTTATGCGGAAGACAGATAATGTGGTCGGCAATCTCGTCTCATTCTTCCTGTCCGGCTGTTCCCGTTTACCTTTCCGGTCGAGACGAATCGCTCCGCCCCGCCGCTGCCGCTCGTCTTCCTTCACTGGTCAGAAGATTTGTGATTTTCTTGTGACAATAGTGGTGCAGCACGATTGACCTTCCACTTTAAAGTAGCATCGTAGTGCTGTGCGAACCGTTCACTTGCGGAGAGGTGAGGGAGGGTGGAGGTTATCATTAAATAGAAGTGAGTTGCTTCTTACACCCAAGAACTAAAACAAAAACGACGGGAGGAAGGATGTCTGTTGTCA
>JAPQNM010000044.1:23727150-23802150 GCA_029783475.1 Metacarcinus magister | reverse complement strand
ACCTCAAGGGAGACCTGCGTCGTGGTTCACGTGTGGCAGTCAAGGGTTATCGATCCCTGAACACGAGTATCTGAGGTGATCACTTTCCGCAAAAATCACTTGTCGGGGCACTTCTTAATGCTTGGCCTCTCCACCTTTTTGTTCCGACCTCTGTAGCGGTGCCTTTGTAGTGTACATAGTGTGTCCACGTGTTAACTGGCTTTGGGTGCTATGTTTTTTATGATAATAATAATAATACTAATGGCTATAATAATGATCATGATAACAATAATGATACTAAAAATTGAAAAAAGTATGGGTAATTGTACTCATGTAACAATACTTATATAAAGTCCCAGTAAGTAGACTAAAGGCGATGAAAGACTGGAAGAGAAGAGAAGAGAAGAGGGACGTGGACATGGAGGGGCACTGAAGCCAGGTAGCGAGGAATTGCTTTACCTGGGTGGGAGGCAGCAAGGGCAGAGGTGGCGGCGAGGAAAAGGCTGTGGTCGTGCCGGCGAGAATAAAGGGGTGGTGGTGGTGGTGGTGGTGGTGGTGGTGGTGGTGGTGGTGGTGGTGGTGGTGGGGAGACAAGAGTGTTTTCAGGCGTGTTAGGATCGTCTGCAGTGCCCAGCCTTCACAATTTTAGAGCCAGACCTTTGAATAGCCAGGTTACCAGCAGTTTACATATTTGGTAGAATGTACTGCTTCCTTTATTTCTTCACATGGTAAAGCCACAAGCCTCTACTCAAGTAAGAATCACCACTTTCAAAGAAAAATTGTTCGCCCTAACTTCGAGGGAAAGAGAATAGGAAAGGGAGTATCAATACTCCCAAATTGGCAACGTTGTTAGTGTCACCCGCTTTGACGGATGAACGAGGCGGGAGATGATATTGGCATCACTGCGACTCCCACCACAGAATTTGACCTCTGTCGGCTATTACCACTTCCTGCAAAACTAGGCAGCGGAACGACGAGTGGAGTGGAGGGAGTTGTGGGTGGCCGATGGAGGTAGGAAGGGGTAGAGGAAGAGAGGGAGGGTGGTGGAATGTGTGTCGCGAGGGAGGGGCAGAGGAGACGGAGGGTTTGCATCAAATTATCCTCAGAGCATCCAGTATTCACACAGTCGAGCGGGAACTGGCAGGGAGGGTGGGTTCAGCGGCCGTGTGGAGGCGCAACGCAGAGGTGTTGAGGATACAGGATGGTGGAAGCAGTGTGTGGGTGGCTGAATGGCCGCCTCCACCTACTAATGGCCCCAGCAACGCAACTCTGGGAGAAGCGATGTGGCTCCCCTTTGTGGAACGATTGGAAAGGTAACTGAGGTTCGTGGTTGTATTAATGAACTGAAATGAAGAGACAGGTAATATCACCCATTACTGAAGGACACACCTGGCTCAGTGATGTAGTAACGTAGGTGTTGCATCACCTGATATCGCTGCGGCTATACCTGCGTTTCCACCTTCTCCCTTTACCTGTTATTCACCTGTCTTTCTGCTATCGTGTTTCACCTGTCTTGTCACTCCTTGTTACTCTCACCCATTCTTTCGGCCACAGCACTAAACCAAACAGCGATCATACTCTCCTCCTCCTCCTCCTCCTCCTCCTCCTCCTACCTGCTGGTGTCACATACCGACCACATATCCTTGTGTTTTCCCCTCCATCTCCCCCTGCTCACTCCGCCGGTATCCTTCAGAAGTCACCGCCCCACACCATATCGCGACCTCTCCCCTCCCCGCCCCCCCCCACCCAGAGGAACAGGAGCCTCGCTAAGTGTCGTATATAGCTCTTCGTGGTCAGGGTCGTTGCTTCTGTGGTGGTAATCTGTCTCGCCCCCAGAGTGTAATAGTGTGTATCGGCAGGTGTGTTGCGTGACCTCTAGGTGCTTCCAGGTGTGTGTACTCATGTGTTCCTGGGTGATGGTGTCTTGCTTGTGTTTGCTCATCATTTCCACCTCCCATTCATCCACTCATCCCTACCTCGCTTCCTTCCTACCTTCCTTTCTTTCTTCCTTCTTTTCTTCCTTCTTTCCTCACTTCCTTCCTTCCTTCCCTCCCTCCTTCGTTCCTTCCTTCCTTCCTTCCTTCCTTAATAATTTCTTTCCTTCCTTCCTTACTAACTTCCTTTCTTTCTTCCTTCCTTCCTTCCTTCCTTCCTTCCTTCTTTCCTTCCTTCCTTCCTTCCTTCCTTCCTTCCTTCCTTCTTTTCTTCCTTCCTTCCTTCCTTCCTTCCTTCCTTCCTTCCTTCCTTCCTTCCTTCCTTTCTTCCTTCCTTCCTTCCTTCCTGCCTACCTTCCTGCCTTATATTTCTCCTTCATTTTTATTTTCCTTCCCACTTCTCTTTCCTCCCTCTTCCCTCCCTCGCTTCCTTATTCCTTTCTTTCATTTGTGTTTCCTCCCTCCCTCCCTCCCTCCTCCCTGCCTCTCTCTCCTCTTTCCGAAGCTCACAGGAAGGTTAACTTTTAGGTGCAAATACCCAGTGATCAGAGTCAGCAATTTGGACAAATGAAGGCACAGGTAATTTATGACCGTTTCTCTGCTCTCGTTGGAAAATTTGCGATGGAGAATCATTACACATGCCGTCTGGTTAAACGCCGTAAAGTTGATTAATGTTAAACACCCGAGTTTTTCCTTTAATCAGAGTAATTAACCAGAAATTTATGTGCATATCTCAGTTCGAAATATCTCATTTTGTGCTTCGGTTTTAGGATTTCAGGGAGACTGCTGCTGGCTCGTGTGTGTGTGTGTGTGTGTGTGTGTGTGTGTGTGTGTGTGTGTGTGTGTGTGTGAGATGTCATTACCTGAAGGACATAGTGTATTGGCTTCACTGAGCTGCTTCCCGCGGGTAATATGGCCCCGGGATTAGTGTATATAACTGAAGGGGAGGTGAGGGGTGGGATGAAGGGTGGGCGGCGGGGATGTGGGATCGGTCAGAGGGACGCTGGATTATTAAGTTGTTGTTTTTTTTGCCGGGTCCAAACATGATGGTTCTCCCTTGGGTTGTCCGGAAGCGTGCCCGGACCTGAGGCGAGGAGTAGCGGGAGACGAGAGGATAGGATGAAGTGATGTTGGGATGCTGGTTGACTCCTTCCAACCTTCCATCTCCCCGAGGTATTCAAGGTTATTTCGGGCGTGTCGGATTCAAGCGAGGAAAGAATGGTAGATCACTCAGTTGATATAAATAAGAGATGAGAAATACATGCAGACATTGTATTGTGTGTAAATAAATGAGAGGCAGAGAGTATGTGAGCGTGTTCCAGCGAGGCGGAGCGGGAATGACGTCATGGTGTGGGGAAGAGGGGAGGAGAGGAGATGAGACAAGAATAGGTAGTGGAGGATATGGAGGAGGTGTGGGGATGACGTCAGAATGGGTGGGGAGGAGGGGTGGGGATGGTGTCTTCACTCGGGCGTGAATCGGAGCCCTGCACATTATTATACGATGAAGGAGACTCGTGCTCAGCCTACTCCCTCCCAGCCAGGCTCATCCCAATGTCTTACTCCTCCCCTAACAGCCTCTCAACCAACTTCATTCCCGCCACCCTCATTGCTTTCCTCCTCCTCCTCCTCCTCCTCCTCCTCCTCCTCCTCCTCCTCCTCCTCCTCCTCCTCCTCCTCCCCTCCTCTCCTCCTCCTCCTCCTCCTCCCAAGCCTGCCGTCCATCAAACTACTACGTCGTCAAGGGCTCACTCAACGCCATATCCAATCAGCATACGATAAATGGACGTGAATTGAAGTCGGTTGGCGGACGTGGCCAGACCCTTTCCCACCACGGATGACATTCGTGATAGCAGGAGGAAGCAGGACAGGGACACACTGATAACGCAGACGCATTTACACCATGAAGCGCAGGCCAGCGTTAATTGGTTCTCGTTAGTCATTTTGTGTCGCGAAAGATTGGTGGGCATTACGTCCTGGTGCGCCGGGTGTTGGGCAAAGGCTGGCGGAGACAGAGTGTGATTTACTGCACGGCTCACGCTGTTACCTCCGAACCCAAGGACATTACCAATTAGACCTGCTGGATGTATACCTAGAGGGAAGCTGTGTGTGTGTGTGTGTGTGTGTGTGTGTGTGTGTGTGTGTGTGTGTCTGTGTCTGTTAGGGTGAAAGGCTGTTTGTAACGTGTAAAAGTGGTGAGTGACGGTGAGCAAGGATGATGGGCATTGCAGGGCGGCTTCACAATAGGAAACAAGGTTACACATTCAGCGCACACACCTTTCTGTTTTTACTCTCACTTTCTCTCTCCATTCAAAATATATACTGGCACATGGTACACAGTGACAATATGTTGCAATTCTTCCTTACAATACTTTCTTGTGTTTACTTTCTTGCCTGTCGTGCTAACCTGTCGCAGTTTCGGCCTCGCTTGTATATGTTATCACCTTGGTCGAGGTGGAGCTGTCATCTAGTACAGTAATAAGTGGCACAGCGTGTGTCAGACTCGCGAATGACAGGTACTCTGGCGGATGGCCTCGATAAAAGTTAAGGTGAGCTGCGTTCTTAGGAAGTCACTAATATGGCAGAGGTCAGTAATGATGGTGAGAAAGTTGGTCAGTTAGTATTTGAAAGGTCGGTTGCATTATTGAGGTTGACTGTATGTCACAAGATTATCAATGCAGGTTATAGTACACGTAGTATTGCTTTTAATCAATAATGGGTTTATAGTTCTGACATAAATATATATCACCTAGGTCAGGAGTGTGGTTGATTATGTTACAATCCTTGTAATCACTTATGTGTTTTTTTAATGTGAATTAGTGATTATGTGAAAGGCACTTCGTGTCAATAGTGAAAGTTTGTAGAACAGATTCGTCACATTTACTATCAATGTAACTTCCCTGCCACTGCGCTTCCCACGACCAGTCAATGGTAGAATTCCGTGCCGCCAGGTGCCGGTGGAACCTTAATTGCAAGACAAAAGACGATAGGCATGCGGCCCGGACAGACGATGCTCCAGTAAATGTGTTTGTACTTAGTCTTCGCACAGTTGACTACTTGAAGGCCAGTGCGGTCAACACAACAGTGCCTTCACGGCTCCAGTGGGCAGAACATATCACCCTTTGTGTTGATCACGCATTGTAAACTATTTAAAGTTCATGTAAGCGTTTGAGGAACTCATGTTGAGATGTGTTTGTGGTGTCGGAGACAAGTGCAAGGAGCAGGTTCCCACGCCTCACCGCTGCAGCCCAGCATGGGGTTGAACACCTTGAGGCTGACCTCTGAGCCTCGCTCTCCCGGTCATGTTGTGTTGTGTGGCAGGAAGAGTCGAGGCCCAACCACACCCTGCTTACCAGGGTGATGAAGGAAGGTAAATGTGGCGGGAGAGACAAGTGGACCAGTATGCCATCACATTTGTATAAATAAACCAGTACCTGTTATATGAAGTGGATGTGAAGACAGCAGGTGTTAGGTGGGTAGGTGGGTGGGTGGGGCTGGGGGGGAGTTGATCCGTTATGACTGCCATTTTTATTGCGGTGGCCTACTGAGCCTCGGGTGTGTGTCAGCTTGATATCTGCACAACACGGCAAGGTCTTGGAGCTTCTTAATGCAGGCAAAACAAAAAATATGTAAATTTATCAATTAGTTGATATAATAAATAAACGACGGTGTTTACACAAACATTTTCATGAACTATAAAGCTAATGCATTTTATATTGATTGATCATCTTTCGCTCGCTTGCGTTGTCGCAACTCAATAACTCGCAAACGCCTCAAATGTATATGTTGTTTGCCAGCATGTTTACTCGTGAGAGGGAACACAGTGAAATTGAGCCTCCCCATAACACATGCTGGGAAGTGGACTGGACTGGAGGGAACAACCAGCTCGTCCTGGCGTGAGAATAAGGCGGCTCGGCAAGCCTAAAGTACAGATCAACCTATCAATGGATGAGTGCGATTGGGTGCACGCGGGGCTGTCGTGTGTGAGTCTTGTGCCTTTGTTGGTGTGTTGTGCCCGAGGCGTTTGGGAACAGGTTGTGCGGCCCACAGCCTCGCTGGAGGCACCAGCCATGACGCATGACCCGAATCAGATATTAATGCTTGCCGGCAGCATGGATGGAAATTACTCATTAAATGTTGGCCCATTAGTCGTTGACATTAATCTCTGCGCACGAGCATAATCACTATGGGGTAATTTACTTCATTATAGAGAATTTTCTTTGTCATGAAGTTATAAAAATTGGTCTCTCTCTCTCTCTCTCTCTCTCTCTCTCTCTCTCTCTCTCTCTCTCTCTCTCTCTCTCTCTCTCTCTCTCTCTCTTTATCTCTCTCTCTATCTCTCTCTCTATCTCTCTCCCTATCTCTCTCTCCCTATCACTCTCTCTCTCCCTCTCTCTCTCTCTCTCCCTCTCTCTCTCTCTCTCTCTCTCTCTCTCTCTCTCTCTCTCTCTCTCTCTCTCTCTCTCTCTCTCTCTCTCTCTCTCTCTCTCTCTCTCTCTCTCTCTCTCTCTCTCTCTCTCTCTCTCTCTCTCTTTGCGGGCCTCGATGCTCACAATCACCTGTATATTAATTATTGACACTTCATCTGTTTCCATTAAATTTGCATATCAATTTGCAGTCAAAATTCTATATGAAATGAATTTTTTCGTATACAGAATGGATTTTGATCATATGCTTCAAATGACACTCATCGAATATGTTGTTTTATTATTTTATCTCCTTTGTATAATGACACTAACGATAATTACATATGGCAGCTGGACTTGGTTTCAATTTGGTCATAAAAAGTAGCCTTCCCGCCTGGCCCGCCTGTGTTCGTGGTAAGACGAACACAAAAAGTCTCCCAACACACCGCCAGACATGTAGATCTTTAAGAAGCCTCCGAGAAAAGAAATAAGATTTGGGTCGATACTCTCCTTCCCCTTCCAACCCTTTCCACAGGCGATGACCAACCCCTGCACCACCTCGGCACTCTACCTCCCTCTCCCTGTGTGCCGACCCCTCCTCCTGCTGTCACGAACCTCATAATTGTTCTCTTTATACTGCGTGTGCTTCTAACATTCCCTACATTTTATTTATTTTTACTCCTGTATCATCTGACTCCTATTTTTTTCCGCTTCACTTCTTCCTTTCTACCTACTTCCTCTCTTCCTCTCTTCTCAATGCCTCTATTTATCTCCCCACCCCCCCACGACCATTGTTTCCCTCAAACCCCTTCTCTCAACAGACTCCCTTCTCGTCTCACTCCACCTTCCTTTTCGCTTCTCACAGACTCGCTCCCTCCCTCTTATGTAAGAGCTTCTGGGAAGGCAACTGGATATGAATTCTCCCCTGAAGCTTATTTTCCTGCTTCTGGGAGGGCGTCTATTGTGCATGTAATTCTTCATCCGGGTATCTTATTGTTGGACTCTCTTAGTAGACCAAATCCTCAAGGGGGAGATAAGGCATTAAAAATACAGCTTTTAAATGGAAGGTACTCTCGCAGACGTCTCAGGAAACACAATTCAGCCGTGCAGCATCCCTCAGCCCGTCTGTTCCCCTTAGTTTCCTTTACTGCTTCCATTAGGCTGGCCCGATGTCTCTTACCCTGGTCGCCATGTCCTGTGTCTGTGTGAGATGTCCACTCATTAGTCTTCCGTCCTTTATACATACGGCTTGTGGCTCCGCGGCATCACACACACTGAAAGTCGATAACGCACCCGAGTTATCGTGTGGAGCGCCTCCCTGCGCAGGCCGCCCTAGCCCACCCGTCGCCAGGACCCCGCTGCACTAATTGCCTGGGTATTGTTGCGAATATTGTGGGCAACGTTTCCTCATATTTGAAGCGTTATGGAAATTCCTCCTGATACATTCAACCGGACCTTTACTGCAATTTCCTTTCCTATCCATTCTAGCGAGTGAAGTGCATTGTGTGCTTCCATCTGACTGATTGCTGTGAGATGGATGGCGGATCGTAGTTGCTTTTTTCCTTTTCCAGTTGAGTCCGAGAAACACATCAAGGTGGATTAGTATATCATTGCAGGCAAGGTATCCCAATGGAGCAAAGTGAATGGTGTGGGTGAAAGAAGGCAAGTGTGAAAATTATGTGAAACCTGGTGTGAAGAGTGTGTCGAGGATGTGCATAGTGTTTGAAGTCATGTCAGTAAAGAGAATGTTTAGAGGTTTTGTTTGAGAAGCCGCACTGGAAGGCCCGCTGAGACGCTTACGAAGACGAATGAAAAGGAGGAGGAGGACGAGGCAAATAAGGAATGGGGAAATAGAAGAAAACGAAATTTAAACTCTAACTTGGGTCTTTCCTCCAATCTCTTACCACTACCTTCCCTACCCCCACACAACACTCCCTGGCGTGTTTAGGTAGAGCGAGAAACTTTGTGCCTGGCGAAATTTCCCTATTAGATTCGCGAGAAATTTTGTGATAGTGTTGCGAGAGGAGGTCCTTATTGGGTCGTGACTCTTAGTTGTGAATCGAAGAGAGGCGAGAGTCAGACCTTTGTTTCCTTATCACTACACTTAGTATTGTAACACGATTATGCTGGCAGTCTTATGTAACACACACACACACACACCCACACACACACACACACACACACACACACACACACACACACACACACACACACACACACAAACATGGCAGTGGTTGTTTTAATTCTTTAATATTAATTTTTTTTTTAAGAATTTTTTTTTCTCTCTCTCTCTCTCTCTCTCTCTCTCTCTCTCTCTCTCTCTCTCTCTCTCTCTCTCTCTCTCTCTCTCTCTCTCTCTCTCTCTCTTTCCTTAAAGAGCAGAACGTGATCGAATCAAGATCGTGCAAGGGTGAAGGGGTGGTAGCCTGAGGTGGTAAGAGTGAATGGAGTTTGCGAAGGCGATGACTGGCGCGACTGAAGGGAGGGGGGGTAGGGGACCGTGCATGTGTGTGTGTGTGTGTGTGTGTGTGTGTGTGTGTGTGTGTGTGTGTGTGTGTGTGTGTACATAGTCAAGTGCAGATTACGTGCGGATGAGCTTTAGTTTTTCGTTCGTTTTTACCAAGTGGGTGTTGCTCTTTGTGAGTGTGTGGGTGGGCACCGCTTCCTGGTCGGGCTTACTACTCTCTCTCTCTCTCTCTCTCTCTCTCTCTCTCTCTCTCTCTCTCTCTCTCTCTCTCTCTCTCTCTCTCTCTCTCTCTCTCTCTCTCTCTCTTTGCCCTCGTCTTCATCTCCCGTCGCCAGGTTGTCGATGCAGGGATCTTGCTGTTGATCCTCGTGGCATCAATTGGGTTGCATGGAAGATATAACCTTCATGGGGGAGGCGAGGAAGGAGGAGAGAAGGGAGGAGCAAATATAGAGGACGTAGGAGAAAATGTAAAGGGAAGAAATGGCTGGAGGAATGATATAAGGAACATAGAAGAAGGTGGGAGGTGAGGGATAGGAGAAAAGTCAAGGATGAAGCGTTGAGGAGAAGAAAAAAGGGTGGACAGGGGAGGAAGGATTTAGGGATGAAGGATAAAAAGGGTGGAGGGTAAGGTTTGGAGATGGTGCATATCGATTCTAAAAGTATGAAAAGGTCAGAGGGGAAGGTGGGGTCTGTGTCCTTACGTTAAGCGGCTTATAAATAACTCTTTTGTGGATAGGGTGGTCATCGGGGTCACAGTGTCGTGGTCGTTGTGTGTCGTTTAGTGGTGGTCGTTATAACAGATGGTGATGGTGGTGATGCTTTTCATATGTTGTTTATGTATCGTTATATATTTATTGTATTTTTTTCCCTCAGTTGGTGGCTGTTCTCATTTTCTGTTCATTCTTCGTGGCAATGTGTCTGTGTTATTTTCCATTTCATCTCACTCTTCCTATATTTACAAGTTTTATCGTTTTCTCCTCCATCTCCTCCTTTACCTCCTTCCATCTCCTTCCATCTTTCTTCTCTTCGGTATTGTCATCATACATTTCCATCATGGGATCTAAAAGCAAGTGATGAGGATATATTGTTTCTCTTTGTCATTTCCGCTTCATTCTTCTCCATCTGGCTCTTGCTTTCATTCCATTTGTCCAACCCTTTCTCTCTTTCGTGTAGGTTTCTTTTATGCCTGGCCTTTTCTCTATTCCGAAATGTAGCCTCTCCCCTCTCTCTCTCTCTCTCTCTCTCTCTCTCTCTCTCTCTCTCTCTCTCTCTCTCTCTCTCTCTCTCTCTCTCTCTCTCTCTCTCTCTCTCTCTCTCTCTCTTTTATCTCCATATTCTATCGTCTCCCTCGCGTGTGAGTGCATTGCTTGAGTCTCGTATCTAGTAGTATCCATAGTCGATGTTCTAGCCTCCGGTGTATCAACTTTGCTCCTGCTGTCTGTTCGGCCCTTCATACCTTGCCTTGTGTCTGTCCATCTGCATGCTTTCTCTCTGCCCACTCCACCCGTCTGGATAATGGGATGAGAGAGAGAGAGAGAGAGAGAGAGAGAGAGAGAGAGAGAGAGAGAGAGAGAGAAGGGTGGGTGTATAAGTAGATGGGTCTGATATGGATGGATAATGAGTTGAAAAGGAATAAGAAGAGAAGACAAGACAGTGCTTCACTCACCGCTCCCCCAGCAGACCTCCCAGGCCCAGTCTATTGTCCTCGCCTGGTATTGTTCACACCGCCTTGGGTATTCGTCAGAAACAAACACACGGGCGAGTATGAGACCCTCGCCACGCGCTCTCACGAGAAAATGGGAAATATCTGTAGAGGAGACGCCGTAAAGTGGAGGCCAGATCGAGTTTCAGAAAATGCGGGAGTTCTTTTAAAGGGAACATGGAAACATAACGCACGTCTCGTTCCCTCCAGAGCAGAATAGATATTTCGCTCATGTCCATGTAGGTGGTGACTACATGAGGCTACTTGTGCTGTCTCTTGGGATGTGAAACTGAGGTGGTGTGTTAGTGTTAGTACTTACTGTTGTCCGTTCCTTGATCCACGTTGTCTGTTGAAGGAGGTCGTATTTGTGACTAATTTTCACTGGCGTCTAGACATTGGCGTCTAGACATAGCTGTTCTTAGAGGGCCGCGTCATCGTCTTCCAGTGGAACATAAGGAAGGAAGACAACGGTCATCTCAACAGTGAATGGCCGAGCTCAAGACACTTCATTTTTTTTCTTATGTAGGAGTGAATGGGAGGAAAGGAAGCTGAACACTTATCCTTGTAATTGAAAGCTTCCAACTAAAAGAAAAGGCAAGTTAAACGCATTCATGAAAAATATATTGGCTCTTCCCTGTCTTCTCTGTGTTTATTGGGTCTTTCATGTCCCATATAGCAGAGACGTCCATTACTTTTAACCTAATTAACCTAGCTTGACGCTGTAGTATTTATCCAAGGTAACATATCTTAAGGAGACTCTAAGAAAACTCCTCAGGTCTGATTCAAACAGTTAGTTACTACGAGAGCAGAGTTCCCACGACGTGAATGTAGGTTGTGTTGAGACTTCTGCGAGACGGAGCGAGAAGTGATGGAACGCGTGACCAAGACGGAAATTATATAGCTTAGTACGATCATTCCCTCAGGGACCCGACGCCTCCATTCGTAGTCACCTATAGGAGTGTGTAGTGATTAGCGCCTCGTGCATGTTCTCTATACTTTATGAAATAGTACACACACACACACACACACACACACACACACACACACACACACACACACACACACAAACCAAAGTTGGTGGTATATTTGGGGCACATTTTTCAAGGCCGGAAGGACTGAGAAGGGTTGTCATTATATATAGACAACAGTGGTTTTGGTTTTCACAATTCCAGGCACGTTTTCCCCATCCTTACCTCCTCTTTCGCTCCACCACACAGCACCGCCTCGCCACCCCTTTCATAACTTACTTCTTTTCCTTCGTTTTAAATATAATTTTGTGTACACTCTTTTGCATACACCCCTACCCTGCCCTGCTTCGTTTCGTTTTCCTCGTATATAACTAAACTGCCACCGTAGGCGAAACATTTATCTGTAAGTGGAAACGACACCGATTTATTTATGGAAATCCAGGAAAAAGTAGTTTCCAAGTTATTATTCCAACTTAAAGTGGAGCGTTTCAAGGGCTAATGAGACTCGGAGGGCCGAGGTGGGGAGCAATTTGGGAAAGTTGATGTGTTTGTCGGAAATATCTCGTCTATCTTTGCTTTGTGTATTTTGAAGAGAGATAGTTTGTGGTTGCCAGCTTTCACGGCCGTTGAAATGAACATCAGAGTTCACGGAAGTGGAGAGAGAAGGCGAGTAGGAGAGGAGAATAGCAAGGAGGAGTTGTGGGTGTGGGTGTGGGGGGTGTTGAGGTGCGAGATGGCGGCACTGACTTGTGTTCCATGGTGTTGCTTGCGTCACTATCGCCGCCATCGAGGAGAGGCTATAAGTTCATCGTCGGCAAGTGAGTGGGTCGAGACGAGCTTTTCCAGCACCCTCCTCAAGTTATTAGGTGGAGGAAGAGAGGAATAAAAGGAGGAGGAGGTTTATACAGTTGATTTGGGGTTTTAAGGCGGTGCAAGGAGGAGGAGGAGGAGTAGCCAGAGGTGTGGAAAGAGGAACAAGTGGGAGAAAGTAGAGCACCCACCACTAGTGGAGAGATTGGACTCCTTCACGTCTTGCGCTGTCACCAAGGAAAACAAAGATGCACAATACATCAGAGTGAAGGATGAATGTTCGTAGGTGCAAAGCAAATTATAAATTATTGCATGGCAGACCCTGAGAAACAGCGGCGTCAACTGCGGGGCCAGTCGAAAGTGGGTCTTTTTGGTCTGACTCAGGTTCATATTTAAGTTCAGAACAGGACGTTGTGGGCTGTTGATGGGGGACGGTAGTAAATGAAACGACTCTCCGCCTTTACAAGTGAACCATAAAGCAGACCCCTGCGGCTGCCTAACACGGTGCAAATGGCTCATGGTGGCGGCGACAGTCTTCAAATGTAATACGTAATGTTTTGAAAATTTCTCTAGCGCTTCGGGTAATACAATTTGTCTGCGTTTCTTAATGGCATGAACTTTAAAATAATACACCTTAGAGCCGCCTGGCCCTGGGGTCAGACAGCCTCCCCAGAGAAATTTCTCCACGAAGCCAATAATTGATCCCTTGCCTCCAAGGGCGTCAGCCTCGCCTGCTGAGCGAATAAGGATCTGCCTCACCACAGGGATAGGTTTTCCATGTCAGTCAGCGAGGAAAGGGTCGCTGTGAACACTGGTTCCTGGAAGGCCGTGGTGGCCAGATGCTTTCTTTAAACATGGAGGTGACTGGTGGTGGTGCGTGCTGCAGGTGGAGTGTACGGCGACGCTGCTCACCACCAACCACACTTACACCTCAGACCACCACCCACCGACTCTCACATCATTACCAACACTGTCAATTACCACCACAATCACCGACACCTCCTCCTCCTCCTCCTCCTCCTCCTCCTCCTCCTCCTCCTCCATTTTCTCGTTTACTTTCTCCTCTTATGAAAGTTTCAAATTAATACTTTTCAACTGAAGTCTTATCTGCAGCAGTTATAGATAAGTAAAACTAAAAACTTATTTTCTTGAGACGCTTTACTTTTCACTCGTACTTTTACGTTCTCAAATTAGCGCGGTGCCTCCAAGGCTTGAGTGAACGTCGTGCAACGCTTTGGAAAACATGTTATCTGCTCGCTTTCCCGGAGTGTTTATAGATGTGTGTGTGTGTGTGTGTGTGTGTGTGTGTGTGTGTTTTGGTGGTTGGGAGGGGGGAGGGCAGCGCACATTGCTGCTCCAGACGACGCCGTCAAAACATGAATACAAAGGAAGAATCATCGCCGCGCACCACCACCATTGCAGTTTGAGTTTCATGTACGATGTCGTTGTGTGCCGGCGAAACATTACCTTATGGATACTATTTTTTTTATATTTATTACCGACTCTTTTTGGTGTTCCACAGGTGTGTTGTATATAATATAAGAACTGATAAGAACGTGATACGCCAAAGAACTGTTTATGCCAAAGAAGCTCAACACATCCTAAGAAAAGCAATATTAATGGATAAGGAACAGTGGTGAAAATATATCTCCGAGTTGGCAAGGGGAAGTTTGGTTGAGGTGGTGCTGTGCCTTACTGAGGCAGAGTCGTGATCGGCTAAGTTCAAGGCCCAGGATGGGGGCCAAGTGCTGCCTCCTCTGTAACGCTCCATACGGAGCCTACAGGGGATACCCAGGTAAGCTAAGATGTGCACCTTTCAATGTATATGTATGTTGATGTAACCTTACTGCATGCATGTTGCAGGGCCCTGCCTATGACTCTGAATACTGCATCTAAAGGAAAAAAATATATTACTGACTGGCTTCCAGTCGACCATTCCACGGTGGCAGGAGGGTGGGGTTAGATTGGCGCTAAACTAACATCAACACTGTGTGTGTGTGTGTGTGTGTGTGTGTGTGTGTGTGTGTGTGTGTGTGTGTGTATGTGTGTGTGTGTGAGAGAGATAGATAGATAGATAGATAGAGAGAGAGATAGAGAGAGAGAGAGAGAGAGAGAGAGAGAGAGAGAGAGAGAGAGAGAGAGAGAGAGAGAGAGAGAGAGAGACTAATATTAGTGATCAGAAAAGGTAAAGATAAAAGAGAGTCGAGGGAGCGCTGCGGCACGTGTGTGTAGGAGGGGAGAGTGGTGTTCGTCGCCCCGGTGTCCTTTGAGGGGAAGGGCGGCAGGTTGGAAGGCATAATCAGAGGGATGCTGAAAGTTGTTCCTTTGTATTAGGTAGAAGCGAACTTCAATTTACTGGTGGCGTATTAAAGGCAGTGACGAGAGCAGAACAGCTGCCTCCATTGCCCCAGGCGGCAGTGTGCCCGCCCTTGAGACCCTTGGCGGCCTTCATGGGACTCCTAAGCTTGGTAAACCTGAGTTCCTGCGGCAAGGGCCCGTGGGAATCCGGGAACTGGGTCGTGGTTCCTTTTGAGAGCACATCTTACCCCGCGGGCCACACGGCAACGAAAATACAGTTAGACCGTTTTTGTTTTCTTTTCAGTTTATCTCCGGAGGTCGCTCTTCACTCACTGGAAATTTTATTTATTTATTTGTTTTCATATAATAATTTACCATGAACTCGTGACAATGTGTGTACCGTTTTCCAAGTGGATTAATCTGCTCTCTTGTCTTCCACATTCACAACTTAATTCATGGACTCACCCTGGGTCATTTGTATATGCAGTCCTCCTCCTACTCCTCCTCCACAGTTGAGCATCACACGTCACCAACATTCCCATACACACACTCCCTTTCCCTGAAGTCTTTCCTCACGCGCGTCACTAAGTCTCCCCTTCCCTCCCCTTCCCTTAACCATGGCCCTGTCGACACACTCCTGTATGGTTGCATCTCCCTGTCCGTGGCATGGTGGGCGTGTCAGGATCCTGTTACCTGCACCTACGCGCCTCGCGGTTCAGGGAAAAATAGCTCGTAATTGATTTTGAATAATTTAATTGAAAATGTTTTGCGTGATACTGTTTGTAGAGAAGATCATTTTATTACATTGCAGTTGGATTTTTTTCTTTATATATAATTTATGTCAGGATTGAAATAACTGTGTGTGTGTGTGTGTGTGTGTGTGTGTGTGTGTGTGTGTGTGTGTGTGAGTGAGTGTGTAGGTTGGTGCAGAGTGTACCTAGTAAGTGTGGGCGGCACTTCCCCAGTGAAGGCCTTAGGGCGTGAGTGTGGTGGGATGGGCGGGCGAAGGCTGGCGGCGGTGGGCGAGGCGCGCGAAACGAAGACTTGAGTGTGGGTGTGGGAATGTGGAAGGTTGGAGGAGGAGGAGGGGAGTAAGTAATACATACATACATACACACACATGGAAAACACTGACCAAGGAGCAGAAGTATTATGACCTTCCACTTCTAGTACACACACACACACACACACACACACACACACACACACACACACACACACACACACACACACACACACACACACACACACACACACACACACACGTAGGCAGAGAGGTGTGGGCTGCAGCGGCGGACACTGACTCTCTAAGGGGCAGCGGCGGGTCGAGGGTGGGCAGAGGTGACTGACTTGGACTCAGACTGCGCCACCTGGGGACTCGTCTGGCAAGGTCACTCCCTCTTGGCCCTCACGCCTTGCCCCTGCCTCCCCTGCCTCACTTGCCTCACCTGTCTCTCTCCCTTGACTCCCTTGCTTCTTTTACTCCCTATTATTTACACTGGTTTTTTTCTCGCTCTTTTAATCCCTCTCTCTGTGCTGTTTTGTCTCTCTTTCGTCTCTTTTTTATTTCTTTGTGACTGTTTGTCTATAGTCATATCTGTCTTTGTACTAGTTTGGGTTTAGTGATTGACTTTTCTCTCTCTCTCTCTCTCTCTCTCTCTCTCTCTCTCTCTCTCTCTCTCTCTCTCTCTCTCTCTCTCTCTCTCTCTCTCTCTCTCTCTCTCTCTCTCTCTCTTTCCATCCGTCAGCAGTAATTGTGTTTCACTTTTCACACTCGTCGTCGTCGTCCCCTTCACGCTATGCTTACAAATGAACTGTGACACACGACTCCCAGAAGAATTAGTTTCCTTAACCTTAATGTTCCTAGAGTCCATCGTGTAGAAGTTAGGTTTGAAACTGTCACGTTGTAGTAGGTTTGAGTCCGTCGTATAGTAGGTTAGGTTTAAGGTAGTGGCCGTTGGTTTTTACGATGCAGGTTAGGGTTGCAGGTGGTACGAAGGAGGCAATGATAGGTTGAAGAGGACATAGTGTAGGGGATTATAAAGAGTAGTATAAGGTCCTAGAATGCACTGTATAGGCTGCTAGGGGACGGTGTAATGTTTTAGGAACTAGCTAAGCGTTGTTCTTTAAACGAAGGTGTATTTTGCTTAATAATTTAGCCTTTCAGATGAGGGAAGTTGTATCTCAGAAATGTGCAAAAGAAAGGAGATGTTTTGCATGTATTGTAAAGGCGTTGTGTTGCTGGGCAGGATGAGAAATGGAGTACAAAATAGACCGCGTTTTTTTCTGTTCTTTTTCTCTAGTATGAATAATAAATGTGCAGCCATCGGGGAGGATATATGGCGGTGTCAGGGGCGTGTCATAAGTAAGTAAAACAAATGAGAATAGAAAAAAAACAACAGGAAAAAATAAACAGGAGGAGGAAAACAAGGAAAGAAATGTGAATGTAATCTGCCATCTGTACCATGACATCAAAACATGGCTGCGCACGCATGATTTTACCACATATGTCTCTCTCTCTCTCTCTCTCTCTCTCTCTCTCTCTCTCTCTCTCTCTCTCTCTCTCTCTCTCTCTCTCTCTCTCTCTCTCTCTCTCTCTCTCTCATTAAAGGCACTAGCGTGAGGTTAAGACGGTGCGGGATCAACAACGAGGAGCTGGCGGGAGAAAAATACGAAACCCTTCAGATGTTAGGCAGAAAAAAGTGTGATGGTGTGAGTAGGGTAGAAGGAGAGGAGGAGGAGGTGCCTTTGGTCCGCAGAGTGCTTCGTGCTGGTGAGGCGGTGCAAGGAGGGAGGAAAGGGAGAAATGATGGGAGGTGAGAAAATCTGAAGGAAAGAGAGAGAGAGAGAGAGAGAGAGAGAGAGAGAGAGAGAGAGAGAGAGAGAGAGAGAGAGAGAGAGAGAGAGTTGGGGAGAGAAAGGAGGAAAACCAGGAAACCATGATAACGGTAGAGCTGTTAAGACTGAATCACTTTCTCTTTGGTGGTGGTGACACGTGTCTGGCGGCTCAGTAGGACGTGCTGCATTATCGTGAAAGGAAAGGAAGTGAATGTTAAAATGTTTCCGTTATCTTAAACTAAAGAAGCGTATCAGTGCTGAATTATGTAGACCATAAATGTTTTGCTCTCACCTGTCAAATTAGGAAGCACCATCTGGTGTTTGTTGGGGAAATGAACTCCCAGGACTCCCAGCCGCCTTGACGCCACGGTTAAATTTATGCAATGTTCTGTGAGTCTGGGGTTCAGGGGCACCACTCACAGCCTTGTATGGGTGAGGGATGGGCAGTCGTACCCTCTGGGAAGAGTATCTGCCTTCTCATCGTCATACCTTCAGTGTTTAGGTTTCCACTCCGACGTCTAGCTTGGGTCTCGCCTCTTCATATGTCAAGATTCAACTTGTCAGCCACGGTGTGTATGTTACCTTCGTCCTTGCGTCCTGAAAGCTGCTGCTCGACCTGCACGTCTCGCTGCGTCCGTTGGTTTATGACCCATCTATATTTGTATTGAATACCGAAGCTGAAGCAATCAATACCAAGGCCAGTATTATTTATGCACACAATGGAAAAAATGAAGGCCACACCGGCATCGTACATACATATAGCCAGTTTTGTCTTTGTGTAATAATAGGTACGCTCGGTCGGTCATTTGGTGTGTGACCGACATCCATTGAACTTGTCGAAACAAAGGATGCATAGAAGTTCGCCGAGAAAACATTGTTGTTTATTTAGAATCTGAAAACGTTTTAGTCTCGGATGTCTAGTAATTTCTGCTCATTTTACACACTGAATGAACTAACACAGCGTTTTTTAATTAACTTTTCGTGGATGATAATGAGAGTTGCGTGTATTGTTATGTGGATTGTCGGAGGGAGCGGGGCAGGGCACCACATCTGTTTGTACGGGCACATCAATGTCAGTCTGGCCTCCCTCCTTTTGCCTCTTGCGAACGTCCTTGTTATAATGGTAATTAGATTGAGTCTCAGTGAAGTTAATTGCCTAGTTTATCAAACAGTCCATCATTCCATGATGTAAAGGCAAATTAAATAGCATTTTGGTCAATTTCCTTAGTTTGGAATTGTTTACCATGTTACCATTCCTGTTACTTCCTGTTTAGATGATGGACCTTGGAGTCTCCATTCCTGATTTAGTGCCATCTGCCTCAACTGTGACGTACACTTGAGGATGAATGCGAGCAGGTGCAGAACGCAGCTTGAAGTTCCCTCAGACGTGATGTTGTGTTATGCCCTCAGTAAGCTCAGTTATGGTAAGAGGTTGGCAGTGGTTCAAGACCTGTGCTTCCCCCTCTGCCTGTCATCACATGTGTTGTTTGTGAGTCACTTCGCTGGTCATACTCACTCCGCCAAGACTTTAAAACCGCGGCTGTTGGTTTTTTTAATGTTGATATTGTACTTTGTGTGTTTCTTAATGTAAAAGTAAAAGCCTAGTATTCATGCTCCTATAATGTCAAGAGGAAGGATGTAAAGAAAGTAAGAGTGAGTGAGAGTTACGTTAAGATGAAATATGTTGGAGGAAAAGGCGGGGATGGGAGAGTGAAGGGCGTCGCCTCATACCTAGTTGTGGGGTCTCCGCTCACTCCAATATTTCACAAACCTAGTTCACTGACCAACAACTCCCACGCGGCGTTGACTTCCCAGTAAATAACCCGGAGCAATTATCGTACTGTCACAGGAGAGGAAAAATGATGGCGTCGATTGTACCTCCATCAAACGTTCACATCAGTCAGGTGAAGAAAATATTGACGTTCCTTTCATCTAGAGGTAAATTATCGTACTGAAATTGAAGGCTTTGATGAATATTTTTGCTGCGTTCTTTCTTATTGGCATCGCTAAAATCATCATCCCACGAACACAAATGAGTCTCTACTGAGTGGGTTATACTGACTCCGCAGGAAACAGGTATGGTTTTTACTGTAGGAGGATCTGGTATGGCCTGCAACTTCGGCATCGAGGGAGAAAATATCCACATGAGCCCCGTAGAAAGCGTGGAAAAGTGTTAAAATAAGGAGAGTTAGTTAGAACGTTTTCGAATGTGATGCGTAAGGAGAGGTGGAGGACAGGAGTGGAGTGGCAGCGTTCAGGTAACAGACAGGTGCCGTGTGAGGCGATGAGAGACGGAGGGTGTGGAAAGTCAAGCAAGAGGTGTCGTTAGCAGTGATTGAGGTGTATCTAACAAGCAGATTGAAAAAAGTGTGATAACGGTGTATGATGGAAAACTGAGGTATGGAGAGAGAGAGAGAGAGAGAGAGAGAGAGAGAGAGAGAGAGAGAGAGATGCGTGGTGGTTGTATGCCTATGCCAGTACACATATGGGGATATTAATCACTCACACCTGTTGGCAGAAACCCAGGTGGTGAGGGGAGAGGTGATGGAGTCAGGGGCGAGAGGAGTGACTAGGAGCAGAGGGTTGGCACAATGATGATGAAATGTGAGATGGCTGAACACTTTGAATGAGAGAGAGAGAGAGAGAGAGAGAGAGAGAGAGAGAGAGAGAGAGAGAGAGAGAGAACAGAACTGGGAAAAAAAATCTTGGTAATATCATCTCGACAGCCCAAAAAATAAATAAAAATCATAATTATTCCTGTAAATTGTCCTCGTGTATTACAATTGCAAGTTAATATTTCAGTGGCTTTTTTGTGTGTGTTATCGTGCCCTGGAGGTGTGAATGTGCCGCTATGCAGGTGTAGCACATGCATAAAATTATTATTATTATTATTATTATAGTAAAAGTTCTTTCCCACACATATCGTATCTGATGTCATTCTCTCTCTCTCTCTCTCTCTCTCTCTCTCTCTCTCTCTCTCTCTCTCTCTCTCTCTCTCTCTCTCTCTCTCTCTCTCTCTCTCTCTCTCTCTCTTCACCTAGCTGTTCCCGGCTCGTCTGTGTCAATATACTCTACTTCATCGTTTGCTTCTCTGCCTCCCTCCTTTCTTCTCGCCCTATTTCATTCCCTTTTACCCTCCCTACCATCACTGTTTTCCCTCCTACTCTCCCCCACCTTCTTTCTCTCCTCTCCATTCTCCTCCCATCCCTTTTTTTTCCTCTTCAATCTCCTCTCTTTTGCTTTCTCCTTGTTTCCTTTCTCCTCTCCTGCCTTCACCTCATTCCGCATCCCAGAAACTCTTGCCATTAAAGTCTTTCGGCCGCTGTTAAGGTGAATGTTGTGTGTGTGTGTGTGTGTGTGTGTGTGTGTGTGTGTGTGTGTGTGTGTGTGTGTGTGTGTGTGTGTCCTATGATAAATGAATGTTTGTCTTCTCTCTCTTTCGTTATTCCTCCTCCTCCTCCTCCTCCTCCTCCTCCTCCTCCTCCTCCTCCTCCTCCTCCTCCTCCTCCTCCTCCTCCTCCTCCTCTTCGTTCTCATCATCTTCATCACAAGTTTAACCTCATCACCGATATTGTTGATGCGCATCGGGATTATTTTCATTTCATCGTGAAACCCTTCCTCCTCCTCCTCCTCCTCCTCCTCCTCCTCCTCCTCCTCCTCCTCCTCCTCCTCCTCCTCCTCCTCCTCCTCCTCCTCCTCCTCCTTCTCACATAAGCTTCCAAGAATTTTTTGGGTGCCTCCGTCATTTGAGAGTGAGTCTGGTTCGTCGATCGTTAATGTTTATCAAGCTGTGTTATCTCGTGCTCGCTTCGTTACCTTGACTTCGTGTTGAGCTATTTCCAGAACTTCCCTCCCGCGATGCAATTCAATTTCACTGCAACGCTTCCCTCTTTTTTTTCTCTCTTTTTTTTTCTTTTACCTTTTTACTTAAGAGAGTGTGTGTTAGGGAGAGAGAGAGAGAGAGAGAGAGAGAGAGAGAGAGAGAGAGAGAGAGAGAGAGAGAGAAAGAGAGAGAAAGAGAGAGAGTTTCTTCATTCATCCCATAGGTGTTGTATCAGTGACCTACTAGCTTTCCATCCCTTCCCCTCTATTAGGCTTAGTAAAAACTGAGGGACGAGGCCTTGTAAAGATCCAGAGACTTAGCTGTTGAGTAGCTTAGACTTGATATGGTTAACTGTTAGTCCATTCGTCGGCAAGCTGGATGTTGATGCTTAATTGATCATTCTCTCAGCTTTATTATAATATTCTTTTTCAAATAAACTTGATGGCAGAGGGTGTGCAAGAAACGAAGATGTTTTTGTTATTCCACTTTTACAGAGGGAGAGTGGTGTGAGATAAATGTTGAAGTGGTGATGACTGAGCTTTAAGTGGTGCCTTGATCTGCGGGACGTGTCTTGGGGCCGCGTTGGAAGTGGGTGGTTGGAGATAAGGCAGGTGGGGCAGGGAGGCTCGTGGCTGCAGAGGAGCAGTGGCAGGGCAGCGTGAGTTAGTCTCATCTTAGGTCACATAACCTAGGCCACAGCCCCACAAGTACTCCTTTGAAGTCGACCTGCTGCCGTGGGCTAACGATCCATCTAGCTACACACACAATGCTGTCACCCATTCATCCCGGCGCCCTTCAGCTTCTGGCGTTATCAGTGTAACAGCCATGAACCGGAGGCAGCCAGGCGGCAACTCAGAGGCACACGAGATCAATTAGGTGAGGTGTTGGCGTGGTGGATGCTGCGCCCCATTGCTGTGGTGTTGTCTCGTTCAGCCTCGCTACCCACAATGCACGCACCACGCAGCTGCTTATCTGAGAGCGGCAGATTGAGCGAGCATCCAGGCAGCTTAGTGCGCTGGTTACTTGGCGCTACGAGCAGGAGATGCGTGACTCCGCACAGTTATCGATGGTGAGGCCTTGAAGAGCATTTCGTAGGTAGGTGGACCCTCCTTGCACACTGACGGACACCATAATTACCAGCACCGTGACTCCCGCCTCACCTCACCTCACAACATTCTCCTTGACGCTGTCACGAACACTGGCGAGCCGTAATCACCTTTACTATCACCACTCCGTCACCACTCCGTCACCACCACCACTAACATTACCACCACCAAAACCACTCAACACCCACTAACCACCCCTGCCATTACCACCACCACCACCACCACCACAAGTAACATCCTCCTCACCATCACGAACACAGACGCCGTTAATCACGGCTTATGTTGTCATTTTGTAGTTTGGCTGGAGTTATGCGCTATTTATTTTACTTATTTATTTATTTTATTCATTTTTTCTTAGCTATGATTTCATGGTCCGTATTCCCAAAATTTTTCCCTCGAGTTCCATTTCATTTATTGATTGGTTGATTGATAGATATACTTTATTTTTATTAATATGTTTATTTACACTTAAGCGTGTGTGTGTGTGTGTGTGTGTGTGTGTGTGTGTGTGTGTGTGTGTGTGTGTGTGTGTGTGTGTGTATGTGTGTGTGTGTGTGTGTGTGTGTGTGTGTGTGTGTGTTCATTTTTCACCTTCGTCCCTGCACTGCATGGCTGTTCATTCTGGTCTGCCTTTATCCTGCCTGGTCTCGGTGCATTCCATCTCAGCGACGATTCTCCTGACACTCCTTTGTCGTCTTTTACAAATGTCCCCCGTGGCTCATAATCCTCACTCCTTCCTACTTAATTCTCTCTCCCTCCGTCCTCTTCCCCGTCATTCGTCTTGTTTCGTCTCTCCCTCCTTTCACTTTTTTCCGGTTTTCTCTTCCTCCTCCGCTTCCTCCTTCTCCTCCTGGGTTCGTTCTCCTTTCTCCTGCCTTTCCTCCTCGTCTCTCCATGCCTCTTGCCCCCGGTAGAGGAAGGAAGCCAGCTTGTCTGCACTCTGGCCTGAGTTAGGAGTCTCCCGTTGCGTCCCTGCCGTACCCTAGACATCCTACTGCTCTGTCCTTGATTATTCTTTTCTTTGTATTACACGGCAGATTATTTTATGCTTTGCTCGTGTCTCTTAGTTACAGTTACAGGAATACAAGTCCATCGGCAGCATTGGACTAAAGAGGAAACCCACCTCTTCCCGCCTGTCGTCCGCTTCGCAACTCACCTCATTCTTTCTTTCTTGTGTTTTATTACTGCCACCGAATTTTATGAGCCGCGGGATTACGTATTGCCCCAATACGGTATCTTTGAGACTCCTGCTTTCCAGACCCCGTCTCTGCGATTTCCAAGCTTGCCCACAACCCAACTCTGAGAGGATATTAAGGGGCTAAATTGATGCATTTCCCCTGGAGGAGGACGTGATGTAGTGATCCATCAACAAACTAACGCCGGCCACTGTAAAGAAGAAAACTTTTGATCACTGACAAGGAACGGCGCCGGAACGGTATCCAACACCGCTTTGCTGCAGTAGTAGGCTTGGTGCCAACTTGGCTGCGTTGGCTAAGCTGGTAAAGACAAATATTTTGTTTAAGATGAGAACATTCCGCTATGAATAATTGTTTTGGTGGTGGATTTTCTCGGTAAAGCTGAGGGTGAAGTGTTTGTGTTGAGGTTCAGCTTTCCAAGAATGGCTGCACTGAAGACTGAGATCTGTGACTGCCGCACTGGAAAGCTTCAAGGGAAGACAGTGCCAAGCTGCTAAGTGGGGCCTCAGCTCACACTCGGCCGTCGTTATTAGCTTCCCAAGAGGGCGCCGTGTGCTTCTCGTCAGGTTATTATCTGTCTCCACCCAGGTTTTCCTGCTCTTGTTCATATTCTAACCCGTCTGGAGGTTTGTCCTTAGTTCCATTTTCTGATGTTCATTTCCCTTCCCGCTGCCAATCTGTTTCCAAGCCCGTGTCCAAGGGCTTCACCAGCCTCGGTCTCACCAGTGGCTAAGACATATCTCATGATTTTTAATGCATCCTTCGCCGCCAATAGACAATTTTCATATCCCTCAATTGTGGAAGTTCAACACTTGAGGAAGGACGTCTGAGAAACATACTGCCTCGTAGAAATCATGTGATAAAGATCTCTTGTTTCCTCTTCATTGTCCCAACGATAAAATTTGAGTTGGAGATAGCACTCAAGAACAGTGAGAGAGAGAGAGAGAGAGAGAGAGAGAGAGAGAGAGAGAGAGAGAGAGAGAGAGAGAGAGAGAGCTGGGAAAAAATTATTTAGATTTAGCTTTAAAAAATACATACATAAGCATTTCTTGCTAAAAGAAAGACGCAGGAAACAGAACAGGACGTTAGTGACGAGGTGGAGCGAGGGTACAGGAAAGGAAAATAACTGGTGAAAGGAGAAGAGGCGACTACAACGATAACCTTACCTTTCCCTTCCCTTCACCTCGCCTGCGTTTACCCTTTACTTCAGGCAGGAAAGTTGGGTTTAGATTGGTCTGTATGTGTACCTGGGGGGAGAGAGAGAGAGAGAGAGAGAGAGAGAGAGAGAGAGAGAGAGAGAGAGAGAGAGAGAGAGAGAGAGAGAGAGAGAGAGAGAGAGAGAGAAAGCAAGAGAGAGAGAGAGAGCAAGAGAGAGAGAGAGCGAACAAGAGAGAGAGAGCGAACAAGCGAGAGAGAGAGAGAGAGAGAGAGAGACGCGTTTCCGTGTAGCCTTGCGTCACGAGATTGAAAACAAGCGATGAGGGGGAGGGAAGGGACAGGAGGTAAGCCAAGGGAGGAGGAGGTAAAAAAAAGAAAAGAAATAGTAACGATAAAAGTGTGGAGGAGCCGTGGAGGGGAGAGGGAAGGAGACGCGTGACTTGGACAGCTGTTGTTTTGTTTCTTCAGCGTTAAGGAAATGAGGAAGGCGTCTTGCTGGAAGTAATTCAAATATATTACTACTGTTTCTACTATTACTACTGCTGCTGCTGCTACTACTACTACTACTACTACTACTACTACTACTACTACTACTACTGCTACTACTACTACTACATTACTACACTTTTTCGTACTTGTATATTGTATTGAGTGGTGCGTGGAATCCTGGACCAGCGCTGCGCAGGTGTCTTGTTTCGTCAGTGTGTCGCGGTACATGTGTGGCTGTGCTGGAGTGGTTGGGGGAGGGGGAGGGCCAGGGGGGTGCAGGGGGAAGGGGATGGCCAGGGGGGGTGCAGGGGGAAGGGGAGGGCCAGAGGGGGGGTGCAGGGGGAGGGGGGACTGCAGCTCCGAGTGCCTCAAGTGGCCAAGGGGAGCCGAGGGTTGAGGGTGTAGGTGTTGATGTCAACCTATCGTTCTTGCGACACAAACATACACGCGCACATGTTTACACACACACACACACACACACACACACACACACACACACACACACACACACACACACACACACACACACACACACACAGTTACAATGAGGCCTACAACACGTTCAAACCTCGGCTCTTCTTGTCACCCAAAGCCTGCCTGAGAAACATCCTCGTTCAGTCTCGAAACGGCGACGGTACGTTACCTTTCCACGCCGCTTGCCTCGCTGGGCCACGAAAACTCGGGGTTATTTATGGTCTCGATACTTTCTTTTTTCTTCTCTTCTCCCTCAGTGCATCTGCGGTAATCGAGTCACAATACCGCAGTGCTCATGGCAACAGTCTTGTGAACGGTGACAGGCCTGGAGGAGAAGAAAGAGGAAACGAGTATTGGTGAAGACATAGGACGGAAGAAAGTGAGAGATAAAGTTGAATAAAGAAAGAGAGAAAAAGAAGAAGCTTGTTTTTCAGAATATTTACCAGTTGAAGTTTGGGGAAAGACGGGGTGAACGTACTATGTCACCTTCCATTTTTGGTCTCGTTTGGTCTCAAATTGTCAATAGAGGTTCAGGGCAGTGGGTTTGATAGGATTTAGAGACTGCATACACAAGCTGTTAGTAATATATAGTAGAGGTAAGGTACTTTTAACAAACCTGCTACATGAATTTGATAGTTTCTCCCTATCTCTCTATCTATCTATCTATCGATTGATCTATCTTACAGTTTAGCGGAACAGACCAGAGCCACAACATTCTCGCACATTTATATGGAATAACAAAAATGGCATCTTTCTAGCAGTCATTTGGAAGTTTACACAATATTATCACCGTATGCTTGTTCCAGGCAGCATAAACTTCTGCTGGCCTGTGTTTTCTGCTTCTTGGTGACAGTTTGTGTGCTCCATGTGTCTGTCTCCTCCTTCCTCTCTTGTTTAACCTTGTCCTGCTACTGTGCATTTGTAGAATTAAGCTAGGAAGAGTATTATATTCACTATGTAAATACAATTGCATGGAAACATCAGCACTCATCTTTAAGAGAGAAAACCACAAAGAAGACGTCTAACACTAATGAGATGCATTATTTAATTGTTGAAACGTCGCACTGTGTAATAACACAAAAATGCGTATAATTGTGGCTGTTGTTTTAATTGGTAATGTGTAAATGCGAAATATTTTTTACATGTAATCTCATTATCATTACTAAAGAGTTCAAGAGCTGCCAGTGTGTCCGCAGAAACTGTAATGACTATTGTTATTGTCCTCCACAAAGGAGGAGGTGCTGAACAAACAGTCAGACAATAACCTACCTTTTTATCCTTATTTTCTAACCTCCCATCGTCGTGAAAGTGAATGTGGCAGACCTGGAGAGGAGCTTGAGGAGTGCCACTATTCCATGGAGTGCTAATGTGTTCGTACTCTGCCGTCCTATTTTTACTCAGCCTTTTTAGTTTTATGTCTGCAGCGTCTTCACACCTACCATTGTTTTATCATCATTTTCGTATTACATCACGTTCTCAGCCGTGCATCCCGCCGCCTCTCCTTCCTGCCGATCTCCAGTGTAAGTTGTTGTTGTGTCATGGTTTGTGGTGCGGCACAATTCAATGTACTGTGCATATCAACCTTGTAGTGTACAGCCACTCGTCGGAGTATTGCGCCCTATTTAATAACATAGTATTCAGTCGGTGTAAGCTGTATTTTGTGCCAACTGTCGCTATTCTTAATTATCTTGACATTAAATTGAAGTTCGAGTGACGGGGTAGAACTAGCACGCCGCACCTCGGTGAGCGAGTACAACCTTAGTGCTTGGCTGTGAATATGGGTTTGGACTCAAGGGAAATCATATCGTAAAACAGGAAGCAACACTTGTCCTTCTCACTGGTTTACGTAACATTGTTCAACTTACAGGAAGAGTTTGACTGGCAAAATTGCACATAATTTAAAACTTGAACTCTCCCGACCCGGACCTCAATCATCCACAAACAAGTGATGGAGTGCACTGGCAGGGATTGGATGCGTCCCTTGTCTGTGCCTGGGAGTCACGTCACACTCACCCGCCACAGGACAGCATGACGGGGGATTCGCTGCTAGAACACTGACACCTAAATAATTCGCATGTTTATATGTATGAAAGTCTAGTGCCGTAGCTTTACATGCATCACTTTTTTCAGTTACTCAATGTCTAGGAATACATTACGAGATTCTTATTACTGTGTCACTACAGGAAATGGGTCTTTCTTGACTGCTTGGTGGCCGGATGTGGCGTCACTCAGCCGTTGAATCAATACAAGATCGGATATTGACTACTCCGCTAACAGATGTGAGGCTGGTAGTAGCGGCGGTAAATTGTTTGTGCGCATTATAAAAGCTCTTTGTAGTTTGATGAAAAGTAATCATTATAGTCCCTTCTATGATTTAACATTGACATACCTTGAGTGTTAGTGGCGAACCAGCACAAACATTCCATTCCAAACAGTAACACAACGATGATACAGTTTCGTTTGTTGTGGCACAATGCAATTCATTCTCGCTAAAGGCTTTTACCGTGATGACCGGACGCGTCAGCCTGGAGTGTGAGGCGATGCTGGCGGCGCCGGGCTGACTCGGTGTAGTGGGCCAATCCGCCGTGATGTTGGATGTGTCGGGAGTCGGGAGGTGGATGGTGGTGTCAGGGCTGGCCTCCACCTCGTCCACTAGCAAAGTGTCTGTTCCTCGTCTTCCTGGTTCTGGTCCTGGGCCCGACTACCCTGCCATTTAAGGGGTTACTTATTATGTCATAGTTTCCATTCTTTTATTTTAGCGTCGTTGTTTTATGCTTTTACACACACACACACACACACACACACACACACACACACACACACACACACACACACACACACACACACACACACACACACACACACACACACACACACACACACACACACACACACACACGTACACACGTACACTATATACGTATACATAGTTTCACTTTGGTGAGTAGGTTCCTGGTCCTCCCTCATATATCCTGTTATCTGTTCTTTATTGCTTTCCTCTCCTTTCCACCACAGTGTTTCACAAGAGTTTCCTTTCTTTTTTCCTTTTTTTCCATGTTTGTCGTACACATATTCCTATGGTCTCATTCTATCATCAACTCACCTCACCTTCAATTACATTTCATCTGTCCCCTTTTTTTCATCTGGCCACACCTGTCCTTTCCGCCCGTCGCCTTGCTGCCTTCCCGTCACCTCAGGTCCACATTGCCTGCACTATTATGGTAATGGAGGACAGCAGAACCATAACTCACTCACTCTGTTGCTTCTTTCCTTCTTTCTTCCTCGTCTGCATTCGATTGGATAGCGTTTATCCTCCTCTTCCCTCCTATCCCTTCTGCCTGTGATGTGATACCGTTTGTGTTCTTTATTTATTTTTTCCTTTGCATGCTTTCCCTCTCCATTTTTCCCATGATCTCTTAAGATTTGTATAATCTTCCTTCTCCTGCTCCTCCTCTTGCACTCACATTATCTTTCTCTTCAATTTTGATATTTTATCTCTTTTTTTTTCTTCCTCTTATGCCACCGTCTCTGGCTGCGTATCTTGCACTTTTGCATTTTCCTCATATAAAAAAAAAAAAAAACTATCCTCATTTTCTGCTCTTCCTGAAAAGCCATCCTCCTCCTCTATCTCCAGACTTTTGCGTCCTCCTTCTACTCCTCTTTCTCCATCTCCCTTCCGTCCTCTTCCTCTCTCCTCCACTGTAGCGTCGTACCCTTCTGCTCTCGTCCTCCGTCCCTCGTGAACCCAGAGCCGGGGTCACATAGCGGCGTCCATGGAAATTATTTATCTTGCGTGTTCTTGGTCGATATGAATTTTTTGGAGCAGGATGTTACAAGACTGTGATCGATGTGTTGAGACTCGCGGCGGAGAGGGATGCGGCCCGGGTACTTACCGTGAGGAGAGGAATGTGTTGGGGCTATTTTTTCATTGAAGTGGTATGTGGTAAGCCATTTGTACGCACGCTGACAGAGAGAGAGAGAGAGAGAGAGAGAGAGAGAGAGAGAGAGAGAGAGAGAGAGAGAGAGAGAGAGAGAGAGAGAGAGAGAGAGAGAGAGAGAGAGAGAACATTAGGTAACCCGGCACTCAAACCCTTCATGGAGAAAGAGAAAGACAGATATTTACGTTTATTTTCATCCGTGACCTCTTTTTGCTTTCATATTTGCTGAGAATAAAGAGAGAGAGAGAGAGAGAGAGAGAGAGAGAGAGAGAGAGAGAGAGAGAGAGAGAGAGAGAGGGAGAGGGATATGCCTAGCCAGCCTGTGGTTTACATGGCCTTGATATAGGTATGCCCATCACCATTTCACTGAGCCATCTGAGGAAAGTTGACTACTGCTGCTGCATCGTGTTACACTGATCTCAGCCCGCTACCTACTTATCCTTTTCTTTCTTCTTCACTACTTCCCTCCTTCTTTCTTTCTCCCTCTCTCCTCCCTCTGTTCTTTTACTTTCCTATCTTCCCTTCTTCCGTCCCTCTTTCTCTCTTCCCTCCTCCTTTCTACCCTTCTCTTTTCCTTCCCTTTCTCTTACCGGCTCCCTCTTCTCTTTCCCTTTCCTACCCTTCTTTCTCCCCTCCTTTCTCCCCTCCTTTCTCCCCTTTCCTCCCTTTCTATCCTTCCCTTTCTCCCCCCTTGGAGCTTGGCGGTAAAGGGACGCCTCGCCATTATGAGTATTCCCAGTGAGACTCAAAGCGTAATCTAACCTCACCTCAACTATACCTGATGGGATTGGATTCCTCTTTTTGTGGCGAATTTCTGGTTATCACGGATCTCTCTCTCTCTCTCTCTCTCTCTCTCTCTCTCTCTCTCTCTCTCTCTCTCTCTCTCTCTCTCTCTCTCTCTCTCTCTCTCTCTCTCTCTCTCTCTCTCTCTCTCTCTCTCTTCTTTTTCTCTCTTTTAATAAGGAAATAAGGCGAAAGAGAATACCTGTATATTTTCATTCTCTAAAGTTATTTATTGCAAGAATGTACCGTACTGTACCCTTTCTCTCCCTCCCTCCCTTGCCATCCTATCCCCATTCCCTTTCCTACCTTTCATCCCTAATTTTTTCCCTCTGCCTTTCCCTTCCCCTTCCCGTCCCTTGCGCTCTGAGATGGCAATTAGTTAGGAGAATACGATATAACTTAGCCCGCCTTCTTCTCCTCGACGCTGCTGCCTTGCCTTCGTCGGCCCTGGCACTGATAAGACGGAAATTTGGTAATGAGACTGAAATTTGTGTATAAACGTGTTTGACTTCGATTACCTACGTGTGTGTGTGTGTGTGTGTGTGTGTGTGTGTGTGAGAGAGAGAGAGAGAGAGAGAGAGAGAGAGAGAGAGAGAGAGAGAGAGAGAGAGAGAGAGAGAGAGAGAGAGTAGGGGTAGGGACAAAAGGAGTTAAGAGATAAATAATGGGCACGAGTGGAAGATTATGTCAAGGAGGAAGATCGAAGAAGGAAGAGGAAGATTTTTTTGATACTCAAGAGGACGCGGACGAAAAGGAGAAGGAGGAGGAGGAGGAGGAGGAGAACGCTTGTATGCAGATGAAGAAAAGAAAGAAGAGGGAGAAGGAGAGAGTTGAAAGCCTTAATTAAACAAAGAGAAACGTGAATGAAATAGTAGGAGCTGATCTGGTAATAATGGATGTAAGAGATGAGAAGAAAAGTGAACGTGATGTGTTAGTAGAGTGATGGATAACAGGCTTTGAGGAGATGAGTAAAGGTGGAGAAACTGGATGATGACTTGATTACTCACCCTCTCCTCCTCCTCCTCCTCCTCCTCCTCCTCCTCCTCCTCCTCCTCCTCTTCCTCTTCCTCTTCCTCTTCATTGCATCGCTCCTTAAGGGGGATCATTGTAGGCAGCGGAAATATTCAAGACTACGTCCCTCTAATCTTCTTGGCGTTGGGCCGAGAGCCAATTTTCGGTCACATCGGCTCGTGTCTTCTACAACGTTGTTACTTGGCTCGGCTTAGCCTCTCTCTGCTTCTGCACGTCCCTTTGTTGTTGTTGTTGTTGTTGATGTTTGTCTTGGTGGTGGTGGTGATTAGATTTAAAAGTTTACGTCAAAGTTTGATGGTGAATAGAGCTTTACTGTGTTTAAATATATATCCATTTACTTATTGTAACACCTGTACTTGTGATTTTGATGGGAGAATTTAGTGTCTGCCTGAGGGTCCTGTGTTGCGCGGATTGGCTTAAGTGTGACAGTAATAATAGTAGTAGTAGCAGTAGTAGTAGTAATAGTAGTAGTAGTAGTAAAGCTAAATATTTATGTAACATGTGATATAAAAAAAAATTTGTAGGATGTGAGGATTCGAGTAATAAGAAATAAAAGAAAGAAAGAAAGAAAAAGAAACAGCTCCCTATTGAAGTGAAATTGACGAAAATAGGATCTCATTCTCTAGATTTAAGTTAATTACGAACTATGAAGTGTTTTTGAGAACTTCCTGTCACGAGCGGGTGTGTGGCAGAGAGGGTTATTGGTTTGGCCGAAGAGGATAAAGGCGGGAAGAAGGCACGGGGATGAAAGAGGAAGTAAGGAGAGGATGAGGGAAAGGAATATGAATGGAGGAAGCGATCGTCGTAAACAAGGAATGACTGAACCATAAAGAACATGTTTTGTATATTTTACTGAAGGAAGTTAAGTGTTCCAAAAATTAAGGGATAATATCATGAATTACTGCTGTGCGTGGGAGCTTGAGCAAGTAGTCACGCACAATAATGCAGGGCCAAGTACTTTATATTCCAAACACTACGCCACGCGAGCAAAAATTGTGCCAGGAGTTTTCTGAGTACAGGGGAGGGAAAGGTAAAGAGTGGAGCAGAGAGGAATTTAAGGGTGTGCACGCCCGTATGTGGGGTTAAGCCATGCATCCCTCTACTCATTGTAGAAGTGCGCTCCCTGTGACTCTGCTGTTGTGCTCAAGATAATCAACTCAAGCCATTAACGGTGATATCACCTTTAGCGTAACGGTTACAATGGTACGCTCGGAACGGGAATCCTTTGGTGCAGTGTTCGATCCCCTGAGATCTAGTAGAGACGGGAATGATTTATTAACGTACGCCTCTCCTTTCAAATGAATCTAACTCTGTTTTCCAATGTATTTTATTCTTATTTTTGTACTAGTTCATACAATCTTATCAGTCGTTGATCGTTCCAGACAAGCCGTTCATTTCATATTATTTTTTCTGTTTTTCGTTATATCCGCTGTTACGGAACCTTGAGAGAAATATTTAATCAGTCAATCAATCCCGCCACTTGCTCACCTTCACCATAGCGTCCGTCGCCCTTCACCTGCTTGTCCTGCTCCTAAAACACTAACCATCACCACCAACCCATCCACACAGCCTCCCGCACTCACCGCCAGACAAGACGACCAGCGGTGTGTGTTTGAGAGAGAGAGAGAGAGAGAGAGAGAGAGAGAGAGAGAGAGAGAGAGAGAGAGTGTGTGTGTGTGTGTGTGTGAGTGTGTGGAGGTTGAGGGGTGAGGGGGGGGGGTAGTGAGTGCCAGGTCGCGGGAGGGCTGGCTTTGCCCTGTTCCTCCTGGTCCCAGTGGTCTAAAAGATCAATATTACGCTTGCCGTGTAGTTATCACGCAGGTGGACTCGTTAGTGCGGGAGGTGTGTGTGTGTGTGTGTGTGTGTGTGTGTGTGTGGAGAGTTGATTTCGATGTTTTTTGTTATTGCCATTATTATCATTATCATTATTATTACTATTATTATTATTATTATTGTTATTATTATTATCAATATTACCATTGTGCATATTGTTGTTATTATTGTCGTTGTCGTCGAGGATTGCAATAATATTGATAACGTTAACCTCGTTTAATATTGATATATATATATATATATATATATATATATATATATATATATATATATATATATATATATATATATGTATATATGTATATATATATATATATATATATATATATATATATATATATGTATATATATATATATATATATATATATATGTATATATATATATATATATATATATATATATATATATATATATGTATATATATATATATATATATATATATATATATATATATATATATATATACAAATTTGATATTGACTCATATTGTTTTTACTTACGTTTTACTTCCTCCTCGCTCTTTCTTTTCTCCTTTTCTGAAAACATCCATCGCTCTCCTCTGCTCCACCTGTAATTAATGGATGCTGAGGAAAGACGAAGGAACTATTGGGGAGAGAGAGAGAGAGAGAGAGAGAGAGAGAGAGAGAGAGAGAGAGAGAGAGAGAGAGAGAGAGAGAGAGAGAGAGAGAGAGAGAGAGAGAGAGAGAGTGGGGGAGTAAAGATTTAGGGGGGCTAAGAGGAAAGAAGAATAGAGAAACAAGTAGAGGTAGGCCGGGAGGGAAGAGGAGCATAAAAACAGGAGAGAGGAAGGGGGGAGGGAGGACTAAAGCTTACACCTTAAAGTAGTAATGGTTGTCGCGGTTTCGGTTGTGGTGGTGGTGGTGGCGGTGGTCTGAAATCCGTAGTAGATTGAAATGTCCTGGTGTGTGTGTGTGTGTGTGTGTGTGTGTGTGTGTGTGTGTGTGTGTGTGTGTGTGTGTGTAAGTCGTGAGAGGGGTGGCAAAGTTTACACAGGCACTGAAGAAACGAACGAGATGTACTAATGGTGGTGATGACAGATGATAATGGTGGAGAAAACGGTGATGGCGGGGGAGGAAGAGGACATGTTAGTATTGGTAATGGCGGTAGTAGTAGTAGTAGTAATAGTGATGGTGTTATGTTAGTACCGGAAATAATGGTAGTAGTAGTGATGATAATGGTGATAGAATTATAGTGCAGGGTGACGGGCCGGCATGGTATTATAGTGGCATTAATAGTGATGATAACTCAGCCCCTCCCCATTCCCCTCTCGCCTCACCCCTTCCCGTGCCATCACTCCCTCTAATACACGTCATGATTCAACTCTTCACGTATTTATCAAGGTCACGTCCATTCTCGTTCATCAATAGTGTTCCCGGTGCGTGGTCTTGTAGAAGAAGTGTGTATTGGGCACGAAAACAAACGGCATCTCTTCCCGCTGTCCGCTGGGGGAAGGTCGTGAGGTCAAGTCATTGGAGTCAGCTAACTAATGAGTCACTCAGCGTCAGTAGAGAGGAGGAGGAGGAAGGGGAAGGTGGTAGAGGGGCTGTGGATTTTATGAGGTTGTTATGTATTTGGAGGAAGAAATTACATGGAAAAGGGAAGGCTTGGGACAGAAGAGAGAGAGAGAGAGAGAGAGAGAGAGAGAGAGAGAGAGAGTCATACATTGGGTTGTCGGAATGATACTGAGAGAAAAAATACATGAGTGTAAGGAACACAGTGGTATTATGACGGGCAGTTGGGGGGAAAGAGGGAAGAGTGGCGAGGCAGGTAGAAGGGTAAGAGAAAGGCAGTATAGAACGGCACAAGGGAGGAAAGAAACAATGACACGAGAGAGAGAGAGAGAGAGAGAGAGAGAGAGAGAGAGAGAGAGAGAGAGAGAGAGAGAGAGAGAGAGAGAGAGGGAATGAGGGGAAGGAATGGAAGGAGGGGAGTAACGCGGTGTTCCTGAATGGCATGCCGCAAGGTCGGTGTTAGAGGTTGAGTTTGCAGTATTTTCTTTATATACAGCTGTGTTTACGCCTGCACTACGCAACGCCAGGTAAATAAGCCTGTTGTTTAATGTATATTTTGCAGCCCCACCCAGACCGATGCAGATGTTTATACACACACACACACCACACACACACACACACACACACACACACACACACACACACACACACACACACACACACACACACACACATGCATTGTCAGGTGTAGCTCTTGTTGTGAACTTTGTCATTGTTTATTAATTTCCTCTTCTCTTGTTGCAGGTAAGCGATGTTGGTCCAGCCGGCCAGTCAGATAAGTTTGTTGTATGTTTATTGTTGACTGTGTGTGTGTGTGTGTGTGTGTGTGTGTGTGTGTGTGTGTGTGTGTGTGCATTACGACTTTTTATGTTCGTGTGTCCCTGCCATGATCCGTGCACAGCTGTGGTGGAGGACAAGGAGGGAAGGGAAGGGAAGGGAGGGAGGAAGGTGTGGGAGAGTAGAATGGAGGGTGTAGATGCTCACTATAACACTCCCCCCATCCCTGCCACCCTTGCTTCACCTCCCATTACCTCACCTTCCCTCCCCGCCTCACCCCAGCCCTGCGTGGCCCCTTCATCATGACACCACAGCAATATGTTCTCGTATTTAATCATTATTCATTGATATATTGTTACCAGGTGGCACGGAAAGTTTGTGTTGTCACCCTAAATATCAGTCATCGTCGTTGTCGCAGTTTTTTTTTCCTTTTTCCTGCAAGTTATCGTCATGGATGTGTGTTAGTTACCTCTTGGTCACCGACATAATTACCTCTCCTGGAAATAAATCATCCCGGTGAGAATAAACGTCACCTATTCACACACCTATAATTATTTTCACAGAGGGATTGGCACGCAACCTTACCTGCCTTGATGGTCTTAATGTCTCCCAGTAAGGCAATATATATCACCCTGTTATTGCCCGCCCACCACATAAGGGCAAGGGAACTGTAACCCTCCGCCCTTCACCCACTATTTCTTGACATTCCCTCGCGACCTCGCTTACGCTATCCCCTCATCTTTTGTCCTGCCTCCTAGACCCCACCTCATTACGAAACTCGATGCATTAAGGCAGATTGAGAGAGAGAGAGAGAGAGAGAGAGAGAGAGAGAGAGAGAGAGAGAGAGAGAGAGAGATGTAATAGTGACCTAGTAAAGGGACAGTCAATCCAACATCTCCTTCCCATTCTGATCCTGATAGCGCCATCCCTCCCTTCGCTCAAGCTCTTTCCCTTCGTCTATTAGTTCGCATCCCTTCCCCCCCCCCATCCCTCCCAGCACCACCATCCCCACACCCTACAATTAGCCTTCTCAACACCCTGTCATTCAGTACAGCGAGTGATACATTAGAGAGCCATCCGTAGCACACCGCCTGCCCGATACACGTAATTATTGGATGATGAAATTGAATGTAACGTCCCGAAATATTTGCATTGAAGAATATGTTTAATATCTTTTTGTCTGTATGAGAGAGAGAGAGAGAGAGAGAGAGAGAGAGAGAGAGAGAGAGAGAGAGAGAGAGAGAGAGAGAGAGAGAGAGAGAGAGAAAAGTACACTACAGGCATAGAGATGGATGAAGAGATACACAGAGTAAAGATTCGTGTGTCGCGGGGGACGAGTATTGATTAAGACTGAGAGAGAGAGAGAGAGAGAGAGAGAGAGAGAGAGAGAGAGAGAGAGAGAGAGAGAGACCCAGACACAGACGGACAGACAGACAGGCGATAATTAGGTGTGTCCCGTGTGCCTGCCTTTCCCTCAGACATGCTTACCTTGTGACATGGCTGATGGTACAGTACAAGTCACGAGAGAGGAGCGGATGGCTGCCTCCCTTCCCTTCCCTTCCCTTCCCTTCCCTTCCCTTCCCTTCCCTTCCCTTCCCTTGGTGCTGCACTGTCTGTCATGAGTAGAGTAAAGGAGACTTGCTTCCCTCTTCTGAATAAACACACCCTTTTTTTATCATCATTATCCAAACGCAAGGAGTAAAATACAAGGCAGCTTTTAATAGTTGTGTCTGTCATCCAAAGTGTGTAGCGTGTGCCCTCAGTTGGCTCTATTGCGGGTACCAGGAGGTGGCCTTGGTGGTACGCGTGAAGGACATATGTTTATTTACCTATATATTGACTACTCTCTCTCTCTCTCTCTCTCTCTCTCTCTCTCTCTCTCTCTCTCTCTCTCTCTCTCTCTCTCTCTCTCTCTCTCTCTCTCTCTCTCTCTCTCTCTCTCTCTCTCTCTCTCTCTCTCTCTCTCTCCACCTACTTTACCTGTACATGTAACTATTTTGTCGTGCAAGCCTCACCTGAATCATTGCTGCGGCCGGAACTCTACATTCAAGCGTAATGAATACCTGATGGTCTGTGTGCTTAGTTGCAAACAAGTCATGTGGTGATAACTGGCTAATACTGCCATTTTTCTAATTAAGTTGACGAGAGTTCGATAAATGCCATCACACATCACATCATTTCTGAAAATGGATGAAAGTGAATTGTAGTTTTCCACGAACGTGATGAAAACGTCAATGGGCGATTCTGTCTAATTCTTCCTTCTAATTAATCGAAGTGGGAAGGTTGAAAATCTTTATGAAGTTGTCTGCCTGTTTCAAAAGGAAGGGTGGTGGGTGTACGGTCGTCAAACTTAGGAGGAGGATTAATACATCTTGGCGGCGAAAATGAAGAATTGCAGAGTTGAGTTAATATAACACACACACACACACACACACACACACACACACACACACACACACACACACACACACACACACACACACACACACACACACTATCTGAACATTTCTCGCGTTATACCTTAATTCCGTGAATAATAAAAGCTTCTTAGATCATTAATTCTACACAATTAATTCAGGACTTACTCGTATATTAAAGAAGTCTTCCCATTCAGCGGAGCAGCAGAGAAGCAATTAAAGTTTTGAGGGGGACGAAACTTTGGAAGCAATTTTATGACCTCATGAATATGAATCAACCCTTTCCTAAGCTACTTAAAGGTGTTGCCGGGGTCTTGGTGCAATGCGTGGTGCTGTGATGCATAAATGGGAAGCCGCGGCGTGCTAACAGCCTCTAGTAAAAGCAAAACTAAGGAGTTACTTAATAAAATAGAAGAAATCTCTGCCTAGACCTTTCATATCTGCGAAAATAATAACATAACAGGAGCACAACGCACTGAGATGGTCATGGGTTGGTTTAGATGTGCCTAGTGACATCCTACAAGAGGCACCTTCATCCTCAAGCCCGAGAGCATAGTGGAAGCATTATTAATCAGACTCAGAAGGTGCAGGTTCAGAGGCGAGTGTGTCTCCGCTGCAACCCGACCATTGCGAGGAACAGATTGACCAGAACATGCATTGCTTGTAGGGGATGGAATTTTTGTCTTGGTCAAGGGGGGAATCGAGGTCAACTTGTACAGGTGTATTGTTTGCTGGAAATAATTTGGAATCCCGAAATACCAGGTTCCCCTCGCCTTGCTGTCAGGCATTCAGGATCATGTTACCAGAGCAGCGGCGGCCGATCAAACTTTCATCTGGCACAGGATTACTCAGCGGCGGCCTGGGACCACCTGCACCTGGCCCCGCTCCGAGGAACACAGTGGTAGCGTCATTAATAAATCACTCGCATGGCATGGCATCTATAGATATCCAATACACAGGAATGGAAGCTTCGAAAATTAAACCTCTGTATACACATCAGGCCTTGCGCTTTGGCAAAACATTTTTTTTTTTTCCCCATTTTCCAAGTTTCTAATTGATGCGGATTCCTTAAACATATAAACAGAAACATTATGATGTCTTGGTAGGTAGGAAGAAAGTAATGAACAAGATGGAGATAAAAATATGGAAGGATGTATAGTGGAGAAGTAAGAGATGAGATATAACACAAAACTGAAGAAAGAGAAAGTGTAGAGGAAGAACATGATACAAAGGAGTAAAGTAAAGGAGATGGAGAGGTATGTTGCAACTCTCGTCGTTGGCAAGACTATAAGCTCGATATCGGATAGACTCTAAGGATAGAGGAATGATTATATTTGGATTATTTTACCCCAAAGTGACTGATTGGGGGCGCGCTGGGGATGAGCCTGGAGGCGGTGCAGGAGGAGGCTTTCCTTAATAAGTAACATGAGACTTGCGAGCGTAGCGGGCTGCATGGGGTGGAGTAAAGGCTAAAACCAATACCTAACTAGACGGGAACGATATAGGATGAAACGATACTCAATAAAAAAAAAAACTGAGACTAATGAATACAGAATGGTTATTATTAGAGTAAAGCTTCAATATATTTGTGATAATGAGGCGACACGAGTGAAATTAGACGATGAGGAACATTAAGCTTGTAACAGGAAACCATATCAGTAAGCAATCCAATGAACTGAAAAGGATGAAGGTAGAAAGATCCCTGAAGAGAGAGAGAGAGAGAGAGAGAGAGAGAGAGAGAGAGAGAGAGAGAGAGAGAGAGAGAGAGAGAGAGAATATATGTCTAACAAGAGGAAGAAAGATATCTCAACCCGAGCGAGGTATTTTCAATATGGTTTACGTGACTCGCTAAATTACACGCCAGCTTCAGAAGGGAGCAAGGGATAATAAGAGAGGGTAAGTAGGAAAGAAACGATAAATAAGGAAGACTGAGAAGAAGAATGAAACGGGGGAAGAGTAGAACCATAATAACTTCTACTAAACAGGAATTAAAATAAGTGGAGAAACTGTGGTTATAAAGTAGCAAAATTAACAAGAGGCTTTGTATTGTAGTGAAGGAAATATGGGAATAAAGTACGATATTAGTGGTATAATAGTGAAGGAAGGGAGAAGGGATAGAGTACAAGGGGAGTGGTAAAAAGAAAAGAAGGATGACCAAACTTAATCACATTCAAGGAAGAAGAAGAAGAAGAAGAAGAAAAAAAATCACAGCAATCATCTTGGACCACGCAAGACACGGGAACACAGAACAGAAAGGAAGAAGTTTAAAACACACACACACACACACACACACACACACACACACACACACACACACACACACACCGAATGCATCTCAATTATAATGTTTGACAGATGTAGTTATATGCACTAAACTATTTCACATGATGTAAAGTTAAAGCCTAACATCACCTGAAGGACGTCAAAGAACACTAACACATCACTGGAATATACATTAGGAAACATAAGAAGAACAGTATAAAGAAAAGACGGAGGAAGAGGAAGAGGAAGAGGCTGAGAAGGAGCAGTGAGGCGTGGCGGTCAAGGAGGAGGTGGAGGAGAAGGAGAAGGAGGTAGAGGTGGTGAAGGCAGGTAGGTAGGATAGGATGGGATGGGATGGGTGGTAGTGTGAGACCCGTCCAGCGTGAAAGACCAATTATTGAACGGAACCAGGCCAGAATTTTAATGTCCTGGGTGCTGATGACAGAGGGAGAAGGTTGGCCCGCGTGCACTTTTACTTGCCCATGTTAATTGTACCACACCGAGTCAGGGTTCACTGAGGAGATGAGACGAAAGGCTCCGAGGAAGAGGAAGTGGACAAGAAAGAGGAGGAAGGCGGGTGATTCGTGAGACTGAAATAGAGGAAGAGGGAAAAAAAGAGAGAGAGAAGTAGTGATTCGTGCGAGACTCAGCGTTGTGGGGGAGAAGGAAGGGAGAGGGACTTGTTAGATGGGGGGGAGGAGGACTAGGAAATCACGGCTTGAGAAGGAGAGACTGGAGGGATAGGGAGTGAGTGGTAGGGGGGAGTGTAGCAACGTAAAGGGAAGGAGAGAAGGAAGGCGTCGCGGCGTGAGGGAAACACACAGCACCGGGCGAAGGAGAAATAGCAGGTGGAGTGCAAATATTTGGACAAGTGTGTGACGAGCGGGCGTGAGGCGGGTAGAACTAGACGGGAAATGTGTATGGTGTTTTTGTATATGTGTGTGTGTGTGTGTGTATGTGTGTGTGTGTGTGTGTGTGTGTGTGTGTGTGTGTGTGTGTGTGTGTGTGTGTGTAGTCGTAATTGACCCTCTCACAAGGTGGTGATAAGCGTAACACTGCGAGAGTAACAAGAGGAGGAGGAGGAGGAGGAGTAAGAGGAAGATTTGAGAAGACGTGCCGCTGAAGTTTGCTTGAGGGTCTTCAGAGGAGGAGGGAAGGAGGGAGGGATGAGAACCGGGTGTCGGGTGTATGCATTTCCCTTCCCTGCTAACGTGCCCCGCCCTGCCCCCCCATCACCCCCTACCCTAGCCCACCACCGGCCCACACACGGTTCGCTCTGGGGCGTGAACTGTACGTGCGTGGCAGATCAGATGGTGTTTGGGTTTGCAGGCGTTTGAGAAAATATCTGGGTGAGCTTTGTATCTTTTTGTTTTTTATTTGTATTCTTTTTCAGTGTGTGTGTGTGTGTGTGTGTGTGTGTCAGTATTTCCTGGACATTCTCTCTCTCTCTCTCTCTCTCTCTCTCTCTCTCTCTCTCTCTCTCTCTCTCTCTCTCTCTCTCTCTCTCTCTCATCCTCCCTGGCTCCCTTCAATAGTGTATTCATCTGGGAAGCCAGTGAGATCCTCCCCCCCTATGAGGACAAGGCGGACTCTTAACTGCTAAGGGCAAACACAGCTCCACCCTTGATCACGACCCCTCCTGCCCTCCCTCCTTCCCTCTTATCTTCCTTTCCCCTCCCTTGCTCCCCTCGCTCGGATCGTCTTCCCCTTTACCCTCACACATCCGCTATATCTTTACCCTCCCTTCGTCTCCCCTTCATTTCCATTGATTCGCTAATACCGTTTCTTATTTCGTCTTCGTCATCATTTCTCTCCCTTGTCGTCCTGCCTTTCCGTTCTTTCCTTTTAGCAATCTTTTCTTACTTGTTATCTCCTCTTCTCCTTATTCCTAGTTTTCTCCAATTTCCCCTTCATTCCCTTACCTGTCCCCAATAATCACTTGTTCCCGCCCCCTTTCGATAACAGACCCCCACCTCCCCTCGCCCCCCTCCCGGCACCCTCCTGCAGGAAAGGTTCTCGCGGTGATGTTTACGATGCTTCTACTGGCAGGGACCGTGACTGTGTGTAAGATAATGACGCCGGAATACACACACACACACACACACACACACACACACACACACACACACACACACACACACACACACACATAAAGAGAGAGAGAGAGAGAGAGAGAGAGAGAGAGAGAGAGAGAGAGAGAGAGAGAGAGAGAGATTCTGCTAAGTTAGGTGTTGCAATGCGTAAGGATCAATGGGAAGTACAGTCAGTGGGTGTGCACTGCGCTGTACATATACACACACACACACACACACACACACACACACACACACACACACACACACACACACACACACACACACACACGGCATTGACACTGCTATGGGGTCGAGCTGCTCAGTCTTCTGTATGTTTATCGTATTGTACAGTCCTTGAGGTTGTTATCGAGATTCTATAAGGATGGTCACTTGATTGTTGTGGTGCACCCCATGCCACTCCTGTACTGTGTGTTGGGTAAAGGAATATTCTTTTCAATTACGTGTGTGTGTGTGTGTGTGTGTGTGGTATGGTTATCATGTCAGTGAGTAGAGGGTGTTGAGGATAATGAAAAAAATGCGTCGTGGAGGGAGCCAGCGTGATAATGAGGTGGTGGTGGGAAGTGTGTAAAGGGGAGCTGAGAGAGGCAGATAAGCAAGGCTGTGGAAGGATATTTGGTAAAAGTTAAACACACACACTCAGAAGGAGCACAACCCCTTAAATTGAGTAGTTGTGGAAGAGTACGATGGAATTTGTGGGAGTGGTTCGCCTGTTACCTGCCGCCGACATAACTTTAATTGGACAGTCCCGCAAGCAAGATTGGACTAATGCATTTCGTGATTTTTTTTACTAAACTATATTGTTCCTTCTTTCATTGCCCCTCCTCCTCTTCCTTCTCCTCCTCCTCCTCTTCCTCCTCCTCCTCTTCCTCCTCCTCTTCCTCCTCCTCCTCTTGTCTTCCCTTCAGGAGAATAATTTATCTATTAGTAAAAGTAATGTTAAATATGTAGTGTATATGTATTCCTTCCTTTAGTGTAATGAATATGTGCATACCTACGAGTACTCTTCCCTACAGTTATGGTATTCTCACTTTGCTGGCGGCAGTATGTTGAGAGGAGGCGTGCGGTGTGTGCCTCTCTCTCTCCTGCCTTCATGCTAATATTAAAGATCAGTACAACAAACTACTTCCTTCCAGCAGGCAACAACGTTTTAAACCAACACATTTTCTGCTGCCTGCTTTTCCTATGTTCGTATGTTACTCCTCATATTTTTCCTCTTTCTCTTACTCTTACTTTTCCTCCTCCTCCTCCTCCTCCTCCTCCACTCTCCGACGTTCTCCTTGAATTTTTGTTTTTCCAGAAGTTTTCGGTAGATGTTACCATAGTCAGGTGCGTGTGCTGCTGCTGCTGCTGCTGCTGTTGTTTTGTGCCATTTTCCTCTTTCTTTTTCACTTTTCTTGGCTCCCCTTGGATTTTTGTCATTTTTATGTATATGTTTACTAAAGGAAGCTTCTCTCTCTCTCTCTCTCTCTCTCTCTCTCTCTCTCTCTCTCTCTCTCTCTCTCTCTCTCTCTCTCTCTCTCTCTCTCTCTCTCTCTCTCTCTCTCTCCATTCGTATGTTGTCTCACCTTTCGCCTAACACAATGTTCCTCTGTATTGTATTTCCTCTTTTGTTCCATGTCATGCATTCTCTTGTTTTGTTAGTATCGTCCCTTATTTCCTCACACTTTCCATCACTATTATCTGTGTCTTTTATTCCATTCCATTTTTATTATGTACATTTTTTCTTGGCTCCACCCTTCCCTCAGTCTCATTTCTGTCCATCCCTTTTTCTCCTCCCCTGTATCATTATATACTTCTATCTTCCCTTTGACTCCCTCTTCACTCCATCTGTCTTGCTCTTACCTTTTTTACTCATCTAATAAATCTTTCTCTTTATGTAATTTTTTTTTTTTTCAGTCTCCTGCAATTCTCCTGTCGTATTCAACATTTGTTTTTTCACCTAAACAATTTGTCTTTGAATTTATGCGAGTTCCAGTGCATTCTTTGTAAACTTCCTTTCTTTATGTAATGAAAAGAGATGGGCGTAACGCTATCATTTTGTATCCTTTTTGTTTATGAATGATTATTACCAGAATGTGAAGAACTTGCTGTTGAAAATCAATCAAGAAGCGGAACTCGATGAGACGTGTTAGCAGGTGTGAGGATGGCAAGGGGACGGGAGGGGAGGCAGTGATTGCAGACCGGGGCTGGGAGGACAGGGAGCGGGGTTATCTGGGAGGGAGAATTTGAGGAAGGTGGAATGAGAGGAGAGTTCACGGTGAAATTCTCGGGTGTTGTGTTTGTAAATTGACAATGCAGTGCTTTGGTTGAGCTGGTGGTGATTGTTGAGAATTTTGAATTTTGTGTCAGTAAACTGTTTTGGGAATTCGTTGCGTGGTCGAGTTGGATGGTAGAGAGCGAGGGGGGGGAGGGCGGGTGGGAGGCTGAAGTTGTGTGTGCGTGTGTATGTGTGTGTGTGAGGGAGAAGAAGGGAAGAGTTGGAGGAGATTCAAAGATGGATGGGGGAAGGAAAGAGGAGAACAGCAGGTGGGGTTGTAGAGAGAGAATCAAGAAGAGAGGGAGAGGATGACGGGACTCGCATCGTCTCGACCATATTGATTTTTACCCTGAGAGGCGATTGAGCGGATCACGGGACCTTCACCTTCTGACGACTCCTTGGAGGTTCAGGGGACACGGAGGGGGGCTGCCAAGGGGTTCAGGGTCACGAATGGGTCTGCCAGGAGTTCAGAGTGACACGGAGAAGGTTCCAAGTGCTTCACAATACTCTGATCAACTGCCATGAGATACTTTGGGGCATAAGTGGACTGTTGAGGTCCTTGGGTCCCCTTAGTGCCTGCCTCATGTCCGCTGCCTGGCATGTGGTGCCTTCTGGGTCTCGTTGAAGGAAAAAAAATTTTGTTCTCTCGTTTTCTTGAAGTTTTACCTCCGGGTCGTCGTCTATAAATTGTTGGATCGCCTTCCGGCTAAGTAGTAGAGATTTCCTGTGTCCTTTCCACATGGGAAAAAAATAATTAATTACGTTTCATCCCACAGTAGTGGGAGTCTGTATTGCATCACCTAGCTGAAGGGTCGTGTTCCGGTGCTCGACCAGTCCTGTGACCTGTGAATAATACAGTTGGTGCTCTCTGAGCCTTCCCACTACATATCAGATCTTTTATTTTCAATTTAATGCTCCTGCCTCTCTGCAACTCGATGGAAAAGTAACTTCAAAAAGGAGTTCAGCTTATCGATGGTAGTCAAGGAAACATCATTGTGAATTGTGAATCAAACATCCTCTGAATTGCTACAACGCAGATGAAGCTCGGTACAGCTAATGGACTGTAAGACTTGTGTTCAGTGCAGCTGGTGAGCTTTAAAACTCGTGTTCACTGCATTTGGTGGATGGTACAGCTGGAGCTCAGTGCGCACTCAAGTTTGTGTATAGTGTATGTAGTGGGAGATGCTACTGTTACTATGACAGTCGAGGTCCACATGAAACACGTATTCCCCCACCCACGAACTTGGATTCCGGGAACACAAGTATGCAAACCAAAATAATGACGTCTATGATAACCAATGAAAATATACAATGGCGGAAAAAAAAGGATGAGTCCGCAGAGACCTGGAACTCAAGGGCTTTTATTTCGAAAATTGAATTCTCAGGCTCCAGATTTCATTATTTTTGAATCCTGGGACCGCGTTATTGGCTCTGGATATTATTGAAGCTCAGGGTTGCGTGCCTGCTGGTTGGTGCATCAGCACAGTATTTCTGAACTGCATTGTTTTCGTGTGTTATGAAGGCATTACCCCGTCCGGGACTAGTGAGTTTAGTTTGTCATTATTGTCCTTGATTTTTTTTAACGTAAAATATAGGCTTTTCAATAAGAATTAAAGAAAAGCCCTTTTATATTGCCACTCCCTGAAAGTATATAGTGAAAATAATCCTGAAAAGGTTGTCCAATGTAGTTTTGGAGTTGTCTTAATACTCTTCTCTTAAAAAATGTTCAACTCATAATAAGGTGAAAAAACTAAATCATGCAGAAAGTTCCAGAGCTTATCGGTGAGAGAGATGAAAGAGTGAAGATGGTTTGTTACTGGTTCACTCTTGCATTAGTAAGTTGGATAGAAAAAGGATGAGGGTAAGAGTAGTCATTCGTTATGTTATCTTTGTTTTTTTCATTTAACTTCTTAAAACTGTGACTCCGTCCGTATATTTGTGTTAGGATGTTGCTGTGGGACTGCATGAGTACCAGTGTGATTTGATGCACTTTACTTATGTTATGTTCCTGTGACTGTGACTTGAGATTCATATGTGAAAAGTGCACCAAATGTTTGCTTTGCCGTGTGCCGCACCAGTCTGGCTCCGGAGGCGACAGCTGGACCCAGATGACGCAGCTTCACTTTTCTTCACCCCACCACCAGCCAGCAGCAGGAACCCGAAGGAGTGAACTAAAGGTGTACCCTCAGTCCCGTGGCTCCTCACAGACGTCTCTGGGGTGAGCCGGGTGGGTGGTGGTGTTCCCAGCTGGTCTGGCCCGAGACCTGCCTGCATAGATCTAATTCTCAGTTACAATATTCAAACCAATGATTGAGACGTATCAAAACTTTGCTTCGTTTTAGTTTGCATAATGTCTTTCATGTTTGATTTCTGTATTATTTTATATTATTTATGTTGTGGTTTGGTATGGTGAAGTTTCTCAGATTCATGATATCATCGTATTACTGCTGCAATACTACATGAGTCTTAGTGTTTTGTTTTAACGTTTGCTTTTCCACATCCACATCAGCATTTTCACTGATGTCAAAAATGTTCATGTTCATATCTTCGTCATAGACTAATAGTTTCATCTACATACTTCCCTCCATCTGCAAACTGTCTACATACACACACAGCAAGCAAGCAGACAAGAAAACATAAAGAAAACGCAGGCAAACAACACTTTTGTTTATATAGTGGTATAAAGGATCATAACAGTTGTCAGTGAGTTACGGTTATCCCACAACCTTGCTGATTAGCTTCACCTCCACTCGCCTGACCAGCCCTCAAAACATAGCCTCTCCCCATTTATCTCCCCTTCTTTCCAGCCTTTTCCTTTCATCCCTATATTTGCTTCATCTGTACTCCCCATTCCTCTCATTCTATCTCCACATTGGCCCACTGTTCTCTCCCCTCTCGTATCCTCTCCTTCCAGGCATTGATTCTTTTTTTCCCTTCATCCCAATCCACGACTTCTCCAAACTTTCCTCTTCTTCCTCTTAACCCACTTTTCCCCTCCTTTCATTTAGTCTCCCCTCCTGCCTCCTCTGAAGTTTGTTAGTCTCCGCTTCGTTCAGTATGTCAGCACACCGCAGACTTCCCATTAAGCCCTAAGTGTCTTGTTTTACTATGTTGCTGCGGTAATAGGAGAGGAAGGCTGGACAGAAGAAGCAAAAAGAGTCAAAAATTCATAGAAGAGAAGAAATTGGCGGATGAATGAAAGATTTACGGCGCAGATAGGACGGAGAGAGAGAGAGAGAGAGAGAGAGAGAGAGAGAGAGAGAGAGAGAGAGAGAGAGAGAGAGAGAGAGAGAGAGAGAGAGAGAGAAGAGATAGATTGGCTGTATAAGCCAATAATATCACCACTCCACACCCTCGACCAATATCTGGGAGTGGAACATATATACAATGGTTTTGCGGTGTGTGTATGTGTGTGTGTGTGTGTGTGTGTGTGTGTGTGTGTGTGTGTGTGTGTGTGTGTGTGTGTGTGTGTGTGTGTGTGTACATGTAAATATGTGTGTACATGGTAACGTAGATCCATGTGTACCAGTTTTCTGAATGTGAAGGAATATGGCGTAGAATCGATATGAGAGAGAGAGAGAGAGAGAGAGAGAGAGAGAGAGAGAGAGAGAGAGAGAGAGAGAGAGAGAGAGAGAGAGAGAGAGTCTTCGATTGAGCCCCATCTGGTGACTTCCCTGCCAGATGTCAGTAACTTTAATAGTCTGGCTACTGACGAGCTGCTGTCTCGTGACACCATACCCCCATCCCCCCTCTCTTCCCTCTCTGCCTCAGTGTGCTGACCTCCCCCTTGTCCCTCCTTCATCCCTGGTTGTGGTGGCCCTCCGGCATCACCGTATTCCCTTCATTTCTTTTTTCTTTTTTTTATGTGTATGGCGAGCCTGAGGGCGAGAATCATTAGGAGCGGAAGAAGAGGAGGCGAGGGGAAGGCAGGGGACAACGGTAATGGAAAACGAAAGAAGGGAAGAGGAAAAACGGGGAAAAAAGGAATGTAAGGAAGTTAGTTTACAGGTCTTAAGCTTCACGACGACGGGGTTTGTGTTAAGAGGAAGAGGAAAGAGGTAGGATGAGAAGAGCTGAGCGAGAGTAGGTCTCCATCATCCCAGACAGATGGTTTAGTGAGCGAGACAGGGACGTAAACTATAGATGGATGGAAGCGGGTCACCTTTAGGCCTGGCATGGACCTTTCCGGTGGATGGGCCCGGCAAGACAGAGATGGAAACGGAAGTAGGATGAATGGGATGGCTCGAGGGATGAGGGTGATGTGAGGTCCGTGGTTAGCGTTGAGGGAATAGGGACGCGGACGGCTTTAAAGGAGAATCATGTGGTGGTGATTTATGTCAGACCCTAATTTGATGCAGCTCAGAATCCCTCAAGAAACTCAAACTTGCTGCTCTCTAAAACTGATTCATGGCCCAGGGAGAGGGACGCCGCCGCCGTCACGCAAAGGTCAGCCACGTATGTCTTAGAGGCAGTGATGGCCGATGGGAGTGGGACTCGCACGGTTCTCGGAGTGGACATACATTGGAACATACATAAAAAAAAATATAGATGTGATGATGAAATTGAGTGTAATGTCAAAAACTAGTGTGAAGAAAACCTTAAAAAATGTGCGACCTTTAACGATTTTTTTCTCAGGTTAACTCGCACAGAACCTTTCACTTGGAATTGAAAAATCCTTTCTGAGAAATTAATGCTTGGAGACTACAGAACATTTGAAGAAAGTAGCGATGCAGTAAAAGTCCAGGGGATTCAAACTCTGTGGGAGACTGTTGATTAGGTTTATAAATGATGGATGGCCCTTGGCATCATGCAATATATACGTGATTTCAGAAATAGGTAACCTTGAATGGAATTACGAGTATACGTTAGTGAAAAGTCGTGTTGACATTAACTCATACAATGAGTGACACACACACACACACACACACACACACACACACACACACACACACATGCGCGAATCGTTGCCGCCCACTGGCATACACATAGCGTGGGACGGGACTGTGTGACGTTAGGGCTGCGTCACACCACGTCACGTGTAAAGAGAAATAAACTGAAAATATGAAATTGCATTTTCATCTCTCTCTCTCTCTCTCTCTCTCTCTCTCTCTCTCTCTCTCTCTCTCTCTCTCTCTCTCTCTCTCTCTCTCTCTCTCTCTCTCTCTCTCTCTCTCTCTCTCTCTCTCTCTCTCTCTCTCTCCGTATTCAAACTTATTTCTATGCTCGTTTTCTCCTTCCCACTCCGTCATTTTGTTTGGTCGTGTCTCGCCTTCATCGTGACGCTTCGTTGAATTCTATTATTATTCGCCTCGTTTGTGTTTGTGGGGGCATTATGTTTTTTTTCGTTTTTTTTTCTTGCTCTCTCAGTGATGTAAAAACGTAATGTTTTTTTCATACCTCCCATGTTCTATACCTCATATCTTGTGCATCAGCCTTGCGATCCATTTTCTATACTTTTACCTTATATTTTACGTTAATATATCCTCCTCCTCCTCCTCCTCCTCCTCCTCCTCCTCCTCCTCCTCCTCCTCCTCCTCCTCCTCCTCCTCCTCCTCCTCCTCCGTCTTCTCTCTCTAGGCATCCATTTTGTCTTTTCCTTTCTTTTCTCCATGTGCCACACATCACCGATTATCCGCCCCTGCGCCCCCGCCCCATCCCTGCCTTTCATCACAGCCTCACAATGGACAGTGGAGGCCGAGTGGTGATCTAAATTATCCCTGAGGTGGTGATGATGGAGCGTGGTGGTGGTGGTGGTGGTGGTGGTGTTGTGTGGTGGTGATCATCGTTATGGCCGGTAATGCTGATCAATGATTGCCTACTCCTACAAGATTACGAGAGAGAGAGAGAGAGAGAGAGAGAGAGAGAGAGAGAGAGAGAGAGAGAGAGAGAGAGAGAGAGAGAGAGAGAGAGAGAGAGAGAGAGATCTAATTTGTGGGATGAAAACGAGATGATTCTTTCCTGTCATTTTACGTGGGTCAAATATATATATATATATATATATATATATATATATATATATATATATATATATATATATATATATATATATATGTTTTTTTTTCTTTTCTTTCTTTTAACAACGTCGTTATTTCCTTTTTGCAACTATGGTGTAATAGAAAAGCCAGAACGTTCTCTCTCTCTCTCTCTCTCTCTCTCTCTCTCTCTCTCTCTCTCTCTCTCTCTCTCTCTCTCTCTCTCTCTCTCTCTCTCTCTCTCTCTCTCTCTCTCTCTCTCTCTCTCTTTTGAAAAAAATAATAATTGCGCCACCGTCTCCTTCTTCATTATCATCACCACCACTTCTCTTCCTCCTCCTCCTCCTCCTCCTCCTCCTCCTCCTCCTCCTCCTCCTCCTCCTCCTCCTCCTCCTCCTCCTCCACCTGAATCCACACGCTTGAAGGATGTTTGCTCGTTGCATCAGGGTCGAAGTCCTTTTCTCCTCCAGCGGGGCAGCTCTGGCACTCCTGTCTCTAGTCTTCCCTTTTGCATCATTCTTCTTCCCTCCACCTGCTTGTCATGCACTGAGGCTCCTCGTACGTCAATCTTTTTTTGTGTGTGTATGTATTTTCTCTCTTCGGTTGTTTTTCCTTGACTGAGTTTTCTTTGTTCGTTCTTTCATTCAATGTTTCCTCTTTCTTGTCGTCTTTCTCTTCTCTGAATCCGACGTGTAATTTTTTTGTCTTCCTCTTAGATCTTAAACTTCAATTATTATTTCCTTTACCTTCCTTTCTTTATTTCCTTTCCTTACATATTTTTTTTTCTATCCCCAATTCCCTTCTTCTTCCTTGCTTTTCGTTAACTTCTACCCTCAAGCATTTTCCTTCTCCTATCTTCTTTCTTTCCTTTTCCCTCTCTTCCTCCCTTCTATCTCTTCGCTCATACCTCCCTGTTTCCTCCCTCCTTGTCTGTCTGTTTTCCCCTCGACCTACATCCACAGCACACTGCACTGTTTCCCTTGCATTGCAGTGGTAGGCTGAAGCAGATGTTTCAACGGCGTAATTTTCCTCCCACGTAATTTCCTCTTTAACTCCCAAACACTTTTAATTTTTTTATTTATTTATTTTTTTTTTTTATCCTTTTCTTTTCTTCTTCCATTATTAGCTCGCCTTTAAGGTTCCTTTTTATAAAGTCTCGATCACGTCCTCCCCCTCCCCTCTCCCCCCCCCCTCCCTCTTTTTATATTATCTATCTTATTTTTTTCACCGATAAAGTCATTGCAAACTAGAGTGCTTGCAATACCTGTGTACTCTGAAATCTCTCTCTCTCTCTCTCTCTCTCTCTCTCTCTCTCTCTCTCTCTCTCTCTCTCTCTCTCTCTCTCTCTCTCTCTCTCTCTCTCTCTCTCTCTCTCTCTCTCTCTCTCTCTCTCTCTCTCTCTCTTTCTTCTTATCTATCTATCTCTTTCTTTCTTTCCTCCCGTTCTTCGTCTGTCTCCTGTTCGTTTCTATTACACTCACATTAACGAGTATTATTTATCATTCTGTATCTTTATTCTCTTCTTTCCGTCCTACATTTCCTACCTCACTCTGCCCTGTCTCCTCCCCTGCTCCTACTACTTCACTTCGGACACTTGCGTTGGTCAGGAGAGGGAAGGAAGGAAGGAGGGAACGGAAAGTAAGGTGATGGAAAGGACAGCCCAGAGAGGAAGGAGATAGGGAAGAGCAGTAGGAGAACGGCTGGAGGGCACAGGGGACGAAGGGAGGAGGAGGAGGAGTGTTCATGTTGAAAATGATGGGGTTGCCGTATCAAAGTTAGTGATGGGTTAGTGAGGAAGGGGTAGGTGGTGATGGAAGAGTAGGAAGAGTGACTGGAAGTATTGTGACTTTCTTCCATCTTCCACCGTGTCCACCAGCCTGGTAAACAATGTTGGGTTGTGAATACATATAGAGAGGTTGTTATAGTACATTACTCCGTCCTGCTTGTCGCCACACGAAGCCACATGATACAAGACGTAGCCAGTAGGTGACGCATTGTCTCTCAGGGACTGGGGAGATTATGCATATTTCCAAATGTTTCGTGCCACCATACCTATTCATTATATTATTAAAAAAAACACTGCAAGCTCTCACACCCAAGGTCGCAATCCAAATTTGGGTCACGAGTTCGTTCCTTTGAGTCACGACAAAGTTTCGGTGAAAAATAAATGGAAAAAGTTAGGAAATTTCCTGTCATAATTACGAGATGAAACTGAGGAACTGTTGAGAGAATATAATGGATACAAATGAAAAGTTGTGCTCTTTCACACTGAGTAAAAATGTCCTAAAAAGTACTTTTGTTGGTTGCATTATTTCAGGGAGCCTTAAATTAAGGAAAACTTTACTAAAACAAATAGAGGAGATGAATTGCATTGGTCACTACACAGAAGAAAAAAGATCCATTTAATATTACAAGTAAAAGAAATCGAGGTATACTTGTGATGTATTGTTACTATAAGATACAGAGAGACGAGGTCGTAGTGATGGTGGTCGTGTCGATGAAGGAAAGTAAAGAGGGACGTGAGAGGAAGAGGACGGAAGAGTAGGTCAAGGGGAAGCTGTAGAATAAGGAAGGATTGGTGAAGAAGAGGGATAAGGAGTGTAAAGTGAGGTTAAAAATATGAGGTGTGAGGTGCAGGACGCAGAAGTGCTGGTGGGTGAGGTTTTTTCGAGTTCTTGGCTTCCTGGTTCTTGATGTTAGCTCAGCCGGCAACCCCGAAGCTCCCTTACATTTTTCATCTTGCATTATTTAATACTTCACCTTTTCCTGGAATTTCGGCTTCGGGTGCACATTGTGGCTGTTTAATATCTCGGTCCGCCACACGACAAATTCGAGACGTCTCTCTCTCTCTTAACAAAAGGCGAACAGAAGTAATTTTTCAGATGCTTCGTAGCTTTTCATTGACTCTTAAAGAACGCTGTGATATACCTGTCTCCCTTCGCCCTCTCCCCTCTCCCCACCTCTCCCATAATAGTGATCCTCCATAGCCGAGCCTTGTTGACGAGTTTGCTGAGTCAGCGTGGAAGGGCGGCAGCTGCTGAGAGATGCTGTTCGTGAATCAAAGCAACTTTCATAATAAAACTTTGGGAAGGAGGCTTTAATGAAGAGGAAGAAAGAAAGTGGAGAAGCCTTGGGCAGAGGACCTCAGATGGCTGATGGGAAGAAGTTTGAGTCACTTGTGAGGATATTAAAGTATGCGAGTTCTTATAGAAGAGAGGAAAATACACCGATGGAATTGTTTAGAAAATTTCGTCAAGGCAAGACAGTGGACTGGATTGAACTGGGCTTTACACAGATGACCCTGCGCTGGGGAGTGTGTGGAAGGCAGCGACGGTGCCATCTGCTTCAAGGGGAGGAGTGAACGTAGAACAGTGCAGCTTTGGATGAATGAACGTGCTGCACAGAGCTAAGCCTTGTCCCAGGAATGCATGTGAGCTTCTTTATGGTATATCCCTCCAAAGGCTATACTCCCCCCACCCCCCACCGCGCCAAGTGAAGTCCATGAAAGGTGACATCTCTTGCCCTGGATGGTGGTGTAGTAGTTACGCTGCATCTTATTACCAATCCATGGCCTCCACTCACGTTCTGTTTGGGTGGGTGGATATGTAGCTGATCCACCTGTTAATCCTCCTTGAAGAGAGTATCGATAAGTGAGTAGTGTGTGGGGAAGCCTGAAGGTGTCCTAAGGCAACCCTGATGTCACTGTTACCTTGTGTTGTGGAGTGAGGGTTGCTGATCCACCAGACACACCCAGGCTGATCCACCACACACACACACACACACACACACACACACACACACACACACACACACACACACACACACACACACAGGCTGATCCACCACACACACACACACACACACACACACACACACACACACACACACACACACACACACACACACACACACACACATACACACACACACACACCCAGGCTGATCCACCACACACACCCAGGCTGATCCACCACACACACACACCCAGGCTGATCCACCACACACACACACACACACCCAGGCTGATCCACCACACACACACACACACCCAGGCTGATCCACCACACACACACACCCAGGCTGATCCACCACACACACACACCCAGGCTGATCCACCACACACACACACACACACACACACACACACCCAGGCTGATCCACCACACACACACACATACCAAGGCTGATCCACCACACACACACACCCAGGCTGATCCACCACACACACACACCCAGGCTGATCCACCACACACACACACATACCAAGGCTGATCCACCACACACACACACACACACACACACACACACACACACACACACACACACACACACACACACACACACACACACACCCAGGCTGATCCACCACACACACCCAGGCTGATCCACCACACACACCCAGGCTGATCCACCACACGCACACACCAAGGCTGATCCACCACACACACACACACACACACACACACACACACACACACACACACACACACACCCAGGCTGATCCACCACACACACCCAGGCTGATCCACCACACGCACACACCAAGGCTGATCCACCACACACACACACACACACACACACACACACACACACACACACACACACACACACACTCAGGCTGATCCACCACACACCGAAGCAACGCACAGCACTGTTTGTCCCTCCAACTTTACTTTGACCTATTTTACCTTTTTTTTACCCCTTCCCCAAGTCCTTTCCGCTCCATACATATTCCTCGATTTCTCGTTCCTGCTACACGAAGGAATAGTATCTCTCTCTCTCTCTCTCTCTCTCTCTCTCTCTCTCTCTCTCTCTCTCTCTCTCTCTCTCTCTCTCTCTCTCTCTCTCTCTCTCTCTCTCTCTCTCTCTCTCTCTCTCTCTCTCTCTCTCTCTCTCTCCTCTCTCTCTCTCTCTCTCTCTCTCTCTCTCTCTCTCTCTCTCTCTCTCTCTCTCTCTCTCTCTCTCTCTCTCTCTCTCTCTCTCTCTCTCTCTCTCTCTCTCTCTCTCTCTCTCTCTCTCTCTCTCTCTCTCTCTCTCTCTCTCTCTCTCTCTCTCTCTCTCTCTCTCTCTCTCTCTCTCTCTCTCTCTCTCTCTCTCTCTCTCTCTCTGTATCTATTTGTTTAGTTTAATTAAAACAAACAATATATATGTATGAATATAAGCACATCGCATCTGTCTCTTCACGGTCATGACAACACAGCACCAGCCAGGCATACATAGTAGTACTCCAAGTAAGGAATCTTTATGATGTGTGAAATAACATCGCTTTGTTTAAATGCTTCAGTACATGAATCAGAAGCCCATCTGAGAAGCGAGGTGCTTCCCCGCCCCTTGCTCCTTCCTTCCAGATACCTTTATCATCTTGATTTTGATCTTAATGTTAATTCGATGCAATAAAATCAAAGTTTCTGTAAGTTTTTGCAAGTCGGTTCTGCCATGAATTTTGTTGTGGGTTCCGGCGCCACAAACAAAGTTAAAGTTAAGAAATTTCTACCCTGGTGTCGTTTTGTTCCAGTTTGTTCGTAGGTTGTATCGAGTCCTCGTAAAACCAAACTTAATCATGTAGCGCCGGCCATTATCCTACGTCGTGGATGGCTGGAGTTGTTCTTTATTACGTTGTTGGTTAAAAATTTAATTAAAAAAACTTTCTCAGTGATGAAACTTTTCCAAGAACAAAAAAATTTAATTTTCCAATATAATATTCATTCCAACGAGAATATGCAACAAACTTTTAACCAGTAAAACCTATCAACATTTTTATATGTATTTTTTAAAGGATTCCAATTTCGGCCGGACGTTAATAATGAGTTTCACGCATTTGTGATCCGTCGGTGAGCATCCATAGTGGTCGAGAGAGAGAGAGAGAGAGAGAGAGAGAGAGAGAGAGAGAGAGAGAGAGAGAGAGAGAGATAATTAAAATACCATTTGGGTTGTTAGAGGCAGCTTCCTGCCTGCACTAGTTGACAAGTTTTTTGTGGCTGCCACGGTTAATTTCTATGGTAACACAACCTGCACGTGGTGTGTTTGGTAATACACTCACGTCACCAACTTAACACAGCGGATTAGTCAAATCATGAATAGATGTAGTGTTGTATTTATGATTTTTTTTTTTTCATATTGCAACCGAGGCTGCCAATGAATATTCAAACTTGTATAAGGAACCCTTATCGCTACTCTTCAGCTTGTAGCAGCAACGATGACGACAAATACAATAACTACGACTGAACGCTGTCAGTCTTGCATCCTTTACAGTTTTCCGTTTGCCACTTGCCATACACTTAATGAGATACATTGCCAACATTTCACCAAAACATCGTGGCATCCCACGATAGAACAACATTAATGGTCGAGAGTCCTGCCCATCATGCTTGGCGGTGTTTGGAGGATGCTGGAGATGCTGCCGCTCGGAGGCGGCATTAACGATTGAGTGATTGATTGATTCAATTTGAGGCGCCGCAAGCACTTACGAACAACGGAGGAAATTTTCACCGATATTATGCACATGCCTTTGTGTGTGTGTGTGTGTGTGTGTGTGTGTGTGTGTGTGTGTGTGTGTGTGTGTGTGTTTACAGCGCAGGTGACATGGATTATCCAAGTGCTTGACCTACAGTGGAAATTCTTTATGATTTTTTCCCTTTCTGCGGGAAGCGCTTTGTTGGAGTGTAATGCATGATATTGGAGTGAAGCACCTCTTCGTGTGCAGTGGAAGTGTGAAGGTCTTAGGTTTGATCATGAGGCTCTTGCTTCTCTCTTGCCAACATATGAATTTTCTCTATCATATTTATATATCTTGTGCTGTCTTGTTGTTTGTGATGCACCACTGTCGGCCGCGAGTCTTTACCAGAGTTTGGTATCAGAGAATGATGATCAGTGGCAGATGAACCATGCTGTTTCCACATTCTTTCAAAAATCTAAATATTTCCGTTGATTTTTTAGTAAACCAGATGTGATTGTGATATCTGCATATTATTTACCCTGTTATTTATTTACACAAATATCCAAGTCTAAGATGAGAAGTCATTACAGTAAGTCATGCATAGGCTCCAAAAGTTGAGTACAGGACTGTCAGAAAGCACGAGTCATTTAGTTGTGGAGGTGACGTTGTATATCTGAGAGAATATTTGGATAACTAGCGAAGAGGCAATCCATAGCAGGAGGCGGAGTTTACGAGGAACCACCAGACATGCTTCCGGCAGCAGCGGCGGCAGGACGCTCACTACTGTTCCCTCCCTCCTTAAAGGTGTTGGTCGGGAAGCCGGCTCCTGCCTCGATCACCACCAGCTTCCTTACCTCGGCGTCCCAGATAGGACCATAGCAAAAATTGGGGCAAAGCAGTGAAGAAATAAGATAAAAATCCTTTATGTATCCTACAGTCGATATGGCAAATGGTTGTGAGCGCTGCGATCCAGATGGCGTGATGCATGCCAATTTTTTCCCCCTCATTATTATGTACATTACATTCTCCTAGACGGCGACGTTCTTCAGATTTTTTAATGTGCTGGATTTTCGAATACTTAACAATATAATTCAGGATCATAGTAATGTTTGTTGTATGTTTAGCTCTATTTATTTCAGGGTGAGAAGTATTGATATATGTTACGCATATATATGAAGGTAGCTTCACTATAAGTCAGACTCGCCTTAAAATGTGGTTGGCGAGCGGAAACAGTCAGGAAATACCCTTTTACAGGTTGCCACGTGTCTTTTAATCCGCATTGTAGAAATGTTTCAATGTAAGTAAAACCATGGCAGACATGATCAGGAAGTATGCATACACGTTTATTCATAGTATTATAATGTATGAAGAAACAGTAAACTTATAATGGATAAGATATATATAAACATATAAAGAAACGTGGCATACATATTTTACAGTGTTGCTAATAAAAAGCAGTACCTATTAATGAATTTCCCTTTCGTTCTGGATAATGCATCTTATCACTCAAGAAAACTTCACATATGACATATGATGTTGCCAGATATACGATTCGGGCCTCATAATTTTTTAAAATACGAAATTGATTTGAATTTGCGCGGCAAATCTCTACACGTGGCACCGCTGTAACATGGGTATTCCCCACGATGGCCACATTTTAAGGTGAGTCTGACTATAGTAATAACATTATTTCCTGTCTGATCAAGAAGACCTAGTGCAAATATTTTTTTACCAGAAACCTAACTGAAAATGTTTTACTATAATTTGTGATTGAAATGTTGAGGAAAAGAAGGAGAAGGGGAGGAAGAAATTGGTACAGAGTTTGTACTGACGGAATAGATCACTTCAGTGAACTAATTAACTGAAGAGGTACGTCGGGGAGGAGGAGGTTGAATAAGACTTTTTTTTAAGAATATTACAGCATGAGTAGAGTGAATGGTTCAGAGTGAATGAGTAGAGTGAATGGTTCAGTTTCATATTGGAATGATACACTCTTCATCGAGGTCTATCAATCACCATTTCATCCTTTCTACACCAAATGTATTATATGTGTTCGTTCATTTCTCATTCATTGTAATAGCAAAAGTTTTCTAATGGTTTTTTTTTTTTCCTAATTCCAGAAGTCAAACTTGGAGAAAGTCTACCTCGCCGGTTGGATACCAACCCTACCTCTACTACGGGGCCTCAGGGATCCAGCCACTCCCATACCCACCTGCACGCCCACCACCAAAACTACCAGCACCATGCTCACACCCACCACCAAAATTATCAGCACCACCCTCACCCGCACTCCCAAAACCAGTACCACCACTACAAGAGCGATGATCTACACAAGTATCACATCTACCAAGGACAGAACTACCAAAGCAATGAGTCGTATTCCAACTACCCTGGGGATCACGGCTACACACAAAACTACCACGACAACCCCGCCAACTACCCCAACAACTATAAACATGCTCAAAACCCCCCTCCTAACTACCAGGAGAGCCAACAGCCCCATCAAACTAACGTGATCGCTGACTACAACACGCTCACCAGTCAGCACAGCAGCAGCGGGCGAGGTAACGGAACCTACAGATCAGGTCACTACGACTTCCAAGATTACCACAACTACAAGAACCACCAACAAGACTACAAACACCTCCACCCCGACTACAAACACCTCCACCCGGACTACAAACACCTCCACCCGGACTACAAGCACCACCAACAAGACTACAAGCACCACCAGCATGACTACAAGCACCACCAGCAGGACTACAAGCACCACCAACAGGACTACAAACATCCTGAATATGGCACGTACGACAAACACTTACGCCCACACGACCAGCGGCTTAATGGGCGCATCCAGGGTGACATCCACCAACAACAGTTCTCGGACTCTGAACTCACCGTATCCAAAGTAAGTGATGTTCCTATATGTGTGTCTGTTTCCCCGATGTAGTGGGTTCTGGCCGAGTGCTGAAAGTCAAAATAACGCTTCACATACCTGCGCATAACATTTGATTGCCTTGACCATCTCCGAGCACCGCCTGACTCAGAGCCTTCTGGGCCAGGCGGGTTTGGAGATGGCAGGTTGGGATGCTGTGCTCAGGGTACAATGGTTGCTGACTTTTGACAGCCGCCTCGTGGGGTGCTAAATGTGATTATAGTATTCGTTGTGGTGTTATTGGGGTGAATTATATAGGAATTTAGACTGAACTTAATCTTGATGTTGCCTCTGCCATTCTAAGTGTGATGTGTTCAGTAACATCAAAGTAGTCAAGACAGTGGCAGCAGCCTGGGAGCATGAATGTGCTACAAGCTATAGTCTAGATATTTTATACAACCTTGTGAGGGAAATCATGTGCATAATTGCTTTCTAATTTATGGATTTCTTCTCTTTGAATTTTGCTTGACTACATTTTGTTGTGTGCACATTGAATGACAATATTACGATTTCTAATGAAAGTATGATAAATAGAGCATGCTTAGCCATTTGTAGTTATCTTAGCTTAAAAAAAGAGAATGTTAGAAATTTAGGGCATGACATTTAGTGTTGAGTAAAATTGAGCGGTACAGTATATGCTAACTTTAAGTGTGCCCGTAATTATTGTTGTCATTTCCACATCATTAGATTAATTGCACAAAAGTTATATATATATATATATATATATATATATATATATATATATATATATATATATATACATATATATATATACATATATATATATATATATATATATATATATATATATATATATATACATATATATATATACATATATATATATACATATATATATATATATATATATATATATATATATATATATACATATATATATATACATATATATATATATACATATATATATATATATATATATATATATATATACATATATATATATATATATATATATACATATATATATATACATATATATATATATACATATATATATATACATATATATATATATATATATATATATATATATATACATACATATATATATATATATATATATACATATATATATATACATATATATATATACATATATATATACATATATATATATATATATACATATATATATATATATATATATACATATATATATACATATATATATATATATATATATATATATATATATATATATATATATATATATGATACTCGGGAAGCAGCGAAGGGTGTCAGACATTACCTGACTGCTTCCCTCCTCCCTGCTTCCTTCACTTGACCCTGCAGTGTGGTGCGGTGTGGTAGTGGGGGTGAGCCCAGGTTTAGTGAGCGGTGAACTGCTATGATCCGCACAGCAAGCAATAGATTTCTTACATCATCTATATATAATCAAAACCTAGAGAACCATTCGAAAACTTATGGAGTGTGTCAAGAAATGAACATAATGAAAACTAAGATGATGCTTCATGAAGAGTCTTGCGAGGTGTTAGAAAGAGTTGAGAAATACGTCCACTTAGGAAACACTTTAGTTATCCTGCCTATGAGCATGGAATCCAAAGGAGGATAGATATGAGACTGAGTGTTATTCGTCAACAATAACATGATGGGAAGTAGTTTAAATTTACCATACAAAGTCCTACAAAACAAATAAAACCCTTCACTAACATGCAAGGAAAAAAAGGACGTCAATGATCGTACATTTTCTACTTCAAACAGTGAATCATAGGAAGGAGGAAGTAAGCAAACAGAGTGTTGAGGTGATGTGAAGTGAGTATGTCGAGGCAGTCAAGTGTGGATTTAACACAATAACATTATTTTGGGCTTATGAAAAAAGTTGGAAAAAAAAAAATGAAATGGAATGTCTTCAGACTTTGATCTCTCAAGTGTTTACGTGTACACATAATTAAAATGAAACCCTTGTTGATCCAGATGAATGTGTTTCTGGTCTACGTTTTAACCCGTGTGCTCCGCTTGGTAGAAGTTACAATCAAAGCTCATCAGAAAGCCAGTCTCGATGTGAAGAAAATATTCAAGAAATCGTTTATTTTTTATTTTTTATTTATTTATTTTTTTTATTATTATACTTCACTAGCATTCTAACACGTGCTTTACCATGACGTTCAATACCATGTCTTGGGATGTAACTGTGATGAGTTCAAACTTGTCACCCCGGGACAATAGGCTGACTGTCATCCGTTCTACCACAGCTTCCCTTTCGTATGTTTTTTTTTTCTTCCTGCATCCATTCCTCGATAATTCCACACACACACAAAAAAAATTAACGTGAAGTTAGGTTGTGGGACATGACGTTTTGCCAGGATTTGAACTCAGACGTACACAGTGTTGGCTAAGATTCCAAGCTACTATACCACAGCTCTTCACGCAGGATTGAAAGCTGCTGGAGTGCTTTGGCTTTGAGTGAGGATCAAACAGTTCATGGTGCGGCACTGCAGCGTGATGTTACTCATACTCATTTGTTTATTTATGTTCCAAATTTTTTTACTCCATCACTGCAAGCTGGTGGCATCACAGGTGGCCCCTTGTTGAAGACTTCCGAGATTCATGTTAGCTGATGTAGACGAGAGTCTTCAACGTTATGAAATTATACATACCATCTACACGGAGTTTTACAGTCAGCTGCATTATTATTTGAAGCACAGAAAATTAAGAGATTACGGTGTGAAACTCGTTGGAATGTTTTGCAAGACGAAGGAGAGAGAGAGAGAGAGAGAGAGAGAGAGAGAGAGAGAGAGAGAGAGAGAGAGAGAGAGAGAGAGAGAGAGAGAGAGAGAGAGAGAGAGAGAGAGAGAGAGAGAGAGAGAGAGAGAGAGAGATTATTTTGAGCATGAAAATTAGCGTGCTTGACGCATGGTAGACTGGGAAGCTTGGTAGAGCTGTAGCATCATGCTAGACAGCTGTGCCTTTTGTTTACCATTAGTACTGAGCAGCAATAGCAATGACGTTATTGTACTGCCTGTAACAACGTGTTGTAGTCTTTGCAGTAGCTAGATGTGGCTGCAAAGTGCAGAGACTTGCAAGTTTCTTTAACCTTAAATTTAACAAGCTCTTTGCAGCTTTCAGATATATCAAAGAAAAGGGATGGCATTTTTTGTGTTATGAATCAATTATAAAGATGCATAAAAATAATTCTTATATTAGTTTTGCATCATCATACTAAAGTTTGTAAAATTCGATCTAATTAATAATTTGCATTGAAGTAATGAACCAAACTTACATATTTTTCAGTTTATAGAATCGTTTCTTACTTTATACAAATGATAATTTAGATGATTGACGTGAAAGTTTTGTCACCTGTCGAATAAACTGGTCACATAGTCTGAATGTACGATTATGTAAGTGTACTCGTATGTTTCTCAACCGTACAGTTTCATGATATTTGAAAATCATGAGATGGTATTTCATGCGACAGCTGGTATTTCTTTCCGTAATGTGTGCGTTAATGTTTTGCGTGTCCGCCATGATAAACACGAATAAGTGTGGGGTCTCACGGGGTGTGGTACCCTCTCTGTCCAGCGGCGTGCTCGCCGTAATCCGAACGGGCGTGCAGGGGAGTGTGGGCGGCCTACTACATCCCTCCATACCACTCCGCAGCACACCTTCTCCTCTACTTCTAATAACACCGTTCCGCTTCATCATCATCACTATCATCACCACCACCTCCACCGCCAGCAACAGCAACAGCAGCCAACACTGACAGCGGTACCGCCGGGTCAGGATAGCGTGGATGTGCAGGGTCTGCAGGGACTGAGTGCGGGGGAGTTGCTGGGCAAGACTCATGAGGAATTAGTTTTGCTCCTAATTCAGCTTCGGCGGCACCATTCGGCCCTGCAATCAGCGAGACATCACTCCCGCGTCGAGAGAGACTCCCAGGTACGCCTTCGTCACCGCCCGCAGCAAAGCATCCTTATTTGCCTTCTGAGGAGGAAATCACAAATTAACCAGACTAACGCGAAACCGGCCATTGGTAACGGCTTCACACTGTATAGTTTTTTTTTATTATTATTTATTTATTTTTAGGCAGACAATTGAATTCGTCAAATTTAGCTTGTACTTTAGTAGATCAAAGACAAGTGGATGTAGATATACACCTTGAATGCGTAGGTTGTATATATATAAAGTTTTTTTTCGAACCTTATAATGCTTTTGTGTACAGTGAGCAACGGCAATGTTGTTATTTTTATTTAATGTTTATGCACCTGCACTTGTTATGATTTGCTTTTGCCACCATTGATTCTTATGTATTATGTAGCTATTTTTGTCCTTGCCTTGCTCCTTCATTACTGCACCGGGTGTGGTCAGCATGTCAGTAGTTTCACTATGCATGATTCCCTGTAGCTTGTGTCTTTTTTCTACCCAACTTTATATCTTGTGAGAATTTCTGTCTTCAGTTTTTTGTTTTGTTTGTGTATTCTTATGTTGCGTTTGTATGTCTTACCTTTCTCTAATATTTAAACTAATAAATAAATCACTTGCAAATGTGCATCAGCCTTTAAATTATTTTCTGTATTTATTGCCATCTTGGATGATATATATTTATATATTTTTTCGTAACAAATTAGTCGCACCGAAACACTGGATGGTGTTTTGGGTGTACCAGTATTTCTAACTGGTGCTATTATGCAGGCCCGCCTGGCACAGCTAGACGGGGAACACCGTGACGACCACCTGCGCCGCCTGGCTAGTCTCAATCACCACCTGCACGACCTTGACAAACAGGTACTCAGTCCTGTCACAAGCCTATAACCATCACAGTTTCCTTCTCCTATACATTTTGACAGGTTTATATATATATATATATATATATATATATATATATATATATATATATATATATATATATATATATTATGTATATAGATAGATAGATAGATAAATACCGCGCCAGTTTGTTGGCAATATTACCTGAAATGTAACCGGATTTTACAAGAAATTACCTTTTTTCATATTTGTAAATTGTCTCTTAAGGGGATGTTTTTCTTTTTCAATATTCACAACTTTGCACTTTGTTCCATTTATTCTGTTATAGATTTGCCGGCACATAGGGCGTAACTCACTTTTGAAATGTCATTAACAAGTGTTATACAGACCTACATATGTTAAAAATAATTTTGTAGAGGAAACATTATCATGCACATATTAATTAACTTCATGAAATCAAGCCTGAAATTACATATTCCAAATATTTAATAGCATTCGGCTAAAGTTAAAATATTCCGGATACCTTGAAGAAAAGGCAATAGACATGGCCAGGCTGACACTATTACGGACAACTGGACACTTCAATTTTCAGAATGGCGACCCAGAAATGAAAACCATCGGAACCAGATCAAGGATAAGATGGAGACTGGTTAGGAAAAATTATTGGGTGATTTAATGTTGTGTGGTATATGCCAGCTACTTGTTTTTTGTTTGCAGAAATGTCAAAACAAAAGTCTTATTTGACCCTGTGTGAAATGGTAATTCGATGCAATTCTTTTTATTATGACAAGCTATCTTTGGAACCCTGTGGGAATGTGCCTCCTATTTTTGCTAAGCTATAGTTTTGATGTATAATCTTTCAAGTCACATTCAGAATTATAGATAATTACAAAAAAATGTATTTAAGCATTATTATATGATTTACATATGCTTAATTTATAACATTCATTAAATATTTCATTACTTTGTATTTACTTCATTAGTAATTCTAGCTTTTGTTCCACAGTATGAAATGGGTAAGCCACTCATCAACCTAGTAGACAACATGGTGAAGCTGGGCTCGTTGTACCGCGGGGGAGACAACAGGGTGCCCGCCCAGCAAGACCCTAACCGATCCAGGCCTTATTATCCGGTAGGTTAGATGACTTGATATTCAAAATCATGTGCCTTGAGTCAGACACAGTGTTTAAAGATCATTTTTATATGGACCTCCCCACCCCCCCCCCTCTCTCTCTCTCTCTCTCTCTCTCTCTCTCTCTCTCTCTCTCTCTCTCTCTCTCTCTCTCTCTCTCTCTCTCTCTCTCTCTCTCTCTCTCTCTTTCTCTTTTTTTTAGACAAATGCCTTTCCTTCACAGGTAAATGGCTTTGATTCACTTCAGTTCTCTCGAAGAATACAAGAAAGAAGAATAGTAGCAGAAGACTTGCAGTTACAGGAACATGAGTTGGCATCTGCAGACCAAACTGATCTGGAGGTAGGTGATAATTAACATATTGGATCCTGCTTGCCAGGTGTGAATGGCTGTTGATGTTACGTTAATTTTTTTCTTCAAATCTCATTTAATAAAATCTATGAAGAAAATAATTGAGCACTGTTTATACCTTAAAATTATGTTTATTATTTACTGATAGCATCGAAATCTGAGTGTTTTTCAGTAAGGTGCATATTTGATTTTAAAAAAATAAATAAATAATAAAATTTAAAGTAAATTTGAATTCTCCTATCATTTACTTACTTTAAGAATTGTAGATTTTTTTTCCAAAGTTGATTACATATTAGGTTCAATTGATTATTGATTAAATCATTGTTTTTTGCTGTTGAAGCATATCAACAATGTGTTTTGTTTAACGTGTTATTTGTCCATGCTGAAACATGTGTTCATTACGTCAATTTTGGTTATTTTTGCATATGCATAGTAAATCATTGCTCATAAAATCTTTTTGAAAGTGTTAAATGTCATTTTACTGAAAATTTTCTAAACTTCCAAATTTTGTCTGATTGGTCCCTAACACTAACATACTTTCTTTAATGCAGTGACGTTGAATTTTAATAAAGGAGATTTGAATATTTGCTTTCATTTTGTATTTTGATGTGTTAAAATTCATTTTTAGTATTCTGATCAAAGTTTTTGTTATTTTATTTACTCACTTCTTTGTAGTTAGTGTGTGTATGTGTGTTTTATTCACATGTTTTTTTGTAATACAGAAAAGTGATATGACACAGTAACATTGAACTTCCAGGGAAAAGTGATGCAATTGTATAAGTTGGACAAGAACCTCCACCAAGAGTCACTGACCATTCAGAGCTTGCAGAGAGAGAAGGTTCGAACACTGTACATCCTTCATTTTTAGAGTGACCGGACTTTGACTATTTCTCTTTTGGGTATCATATGGTCATCTTTGTTAGATTCTGGGCCCCTTTGGTGCTTCTTTTCTATAATTTTAAGATGGGTTTTGAGGTAGTATTGACACTCTAATGATATTCACTTGTGCATAATACTAACTCAAAATGTTACAAAATCCTTAAAGTGGTGTACTACCCAAACCACTTGTTGCTTCACACTGCTAGTAGATGGCTGTGTATCACTGACCCCTCATCTAAAACTGTTATGAATTTGTAGGCTGTTTCTAACCCTTCAAAATGTATATGCAATACAAATATACATTTATTTTTACATCATATCACATAGTAAGTAAGTATCATGCTTTGGATCATGATCCATACATGAATAGATCCTTAAATAAGATAATTGTATATTATCTCATCAAGGACTTTAAGGTCTTTTTTTTCTTTTCACTATCATGGACTGCTTTGAAAAAGCCAAGCACCAAGTAATTACTCAAGTTTTGAGCAATTACAAACCAAGTGGATAATTAATGCAGTGATTCATCTGCTGTCTACCCTTATCAAGGTCAATTTCATTATATCATAAATGTTTGGTCTAGATCCGAGGACTTAATTAACGTAATTGTTGAAAACTCGATGGAAGTTTTCCTTTTCTCAAATAATTGATATCTTAAATGCAATAAATTCTGAAAGAATTTATGTATGTATGACGAAATAGCCTTTCCATGGTCAGTCACATTTATTATCTAGTTTCTGACGCCTCGTTCAATCTGGAAACGTCCCCCAAGAGGATGACCACAAGCCAAAGGGCCTCCACCTCTCCCTATCCAAACACTCCTTCCTTGCTAGTTCAATCCCTCTCCCTCTTTGAGCTACTTTTTCATGCATGTGGTCAGTCACCTAATTACATGTACCCTCCCTGGTCAGAAAAGAAATTTCAGACTCACTGAATGAAAATCACACAACCTTCTAAAAGAGAAACAAATATAATACAGTATTTTCATATAAGTTATTACATTAAAGTACATCATGTATAATGTCTAACCAGGTGGGACATTTTACATGTCGTCAGTTGTATGAGATCATTCTTGAGTTACTTAATTGACTCAATTGTTCTGTTATTTCCTGTAATTATATTATATTCATTCGGCAGCTATAACAGTTTATTTAATTATCATTAATGTTATCTCATTGTTACAAAATATATTGCCAGCAGACCTTATTGGTTATCAGTTTGTTTCTTTAATAGTGAGACTTTGCCTTGGTCTTAGTGTGAATGGCTTCCATCACCTCAAGAACTGGTTACAACATTGACAGTAATTTGTATGTTGTTAATTACAGTGCTCCTTCCTCCATCTAGAATGTAGATGGTAATGCCACATTTCAGTAACATTCTTGCTAGGACACAAATTAGACTAAATGTGTTGTTGCAGGCTTATGTTTACGTATGTAACCTGCTGCAATTTTGATGAAGACTTATGACTTTGTGTCAGTCATTCATTGCTATAAAAAGAATTTGTTCCCCAAAAAATAGTGTATACCATGAATTCATTATTATATTTTGATGCTACTGGAAAGTAAGCTGCTGTGACCAAAAAATCAGATACAAGATATGATGACATCTTCACTGATGCCTCGATGAATACATCCTGTAAATACAGGATGGTTATAATTACCATAAATGAGCAAAGACAAGACACACCAAGGTTCCTGGAGACATTACTCTCCCCTTCCCCTCTGCACCTTGTGTTCTTGTAATGGAGTGCAGGGATTACGGTGGTAGAATTCTTATAGCCCCCACCACAGGGCTAATCAAACATAATAATGATAGATAATATGCTATTTTTAGACATGAATTGGCATTTTTCTTTGAATAATAATAGATAGTATGCAATTTTCAGACATTGATTTGCATTTTACTTTCAATGCTAGTTTGTAATCGCTGATTACCAGAAACAAATAGAATTGTACAAACCTGTTAGTTATCATATAAAGTTCCTTGAGTGACTCAGGATGACACTCCATGCTTAGCCAAAAAGGTCTAGTAGGCATTCATTTGATGTTTCTATTTTTTTATCTTTTCTTTATAAGTGATTTCTTTGTGAAACCTCCGAAAACTTCACTAAGCTATTTTGGCTTAGAAGAGAAATATACAATACAGAATAGCACTTCTGTTATAATCTAGAAATGGGTTTATAATTCTCATTATGTTCACACAACCACTCTATATTCTTCTTGAACTACTCTCTCAGAAATCTATGGTATTTTCTAACCATAAATGAAAACTTTACAACAAAGAAAATGAAGAAATGATTATGATTTATCTTAGAAACTTAAATAAAATAGTGCTTATAGATTTGATGACAATCTTTGCCTACTCGGCTGCACGTACATTGAATGAAAATGAGCCTGTTTTTAGCTAACAGTGATAATCTTCATAAAAAGATAGATGAACAAGATAGAATATTAATAGTTGGATACTCTGAAAAGAAATGATAGATAACAAGTGAATATTGACTTTCAGATGATTGCTTAACAGTATTGTTTGTATGCAAAGTGATATTTTGCTTTTTAGTATTTACAGTATTTTCAAAAACTATAATACCTCTTTAATTCACAACACAATCATTTACAATTGCAAGAAAATATATTTTCAGCAAATTTGTTCAACTTTAACTTTATTTTGTTATCTGTTTGAGCCATAAACAGTTAACAACGTTTGCTGTGACCACGTTACTTATAAGAAGTTTAAAGTTCTCGTAATTTTCAAATATATTTTTTAAAGAATTTATTAATATATTTTATGTGGTTAATGTGTTATAGTATATAATATACAATAAATACATTTCCATAATGATCATAGATTGAGCACATAATATTTGAATTAATTATGAGTGGAGGGCTTCGTATCTCAAACCATACATATTCATTTCCCTTACTTTTCCTTATTTTAATTCTGAAATTCAATCATAATGTTTGAATCCAAATTGCATTGCATGCTATTCTTGTAAGTAATTTTTCTGTCAAATACCATAATTTTATTATTGCTTACTATTTGAAAATACGTGTGTGTATATATATATATATATATATATATATATATATATATATATATATATATATATATATATATATATATATATATATATATATATATTGTATGTATGTATTAATTCTTATGTGTTCATTAAGTTGAAAATGGATGCATGCATTTTTTGTTCTGCATGAAACACCCAGTACAGTAGCAGGAAGATGCATGTTTGTGGTGTTGTGATGTGTGGTTTTATATGGTTTTGATTTTTTTTCATGTATGAGTGGTGCTTTTGGTGATGCATTCCTATGTTTTCTTCTATTTCTGTCTTTTGCGTGTGCACTGATATAGTTTTGTTGAAGTTTTTATGTGTTTCAGTCAATAATTCCTACTTTTTAGTGTTATAAGCTTTGCATTCTCTAGAAAATATCATCAATTAAAAGTGATTTTGAAGCCCTTATGAGTTTTCTCTTTATAGTCACAATTACCCATCTACACTGAGTTCAGTTATGGCTATGCTTATTTATTTAGTGTGACTTACCTTCATTTTGTATATAGGGAGGACTCAAAACCCAGAGTGTGTAACTAATTGATCAGATTATTTACTGATGAGCTGAAAAGATTTTTTTACAATGCTATTTAAGGAAAAGATACAAAATTGATATCCCTTTTCCAAAACTATATGGAAAAAAAAAAATCATATACATTTAAATGTATCCTTTTGGCCATCAGTGCAGTTGTCAGGTCCTTCCTAAGTATTTCACTTCTCCACCATAGGAGATGCTGGAGCGTACCCTAGTTAATCTACAGTCCAAGTCTCACGGAGCAAATGAAGGACCTGTAGAGCTTGAGCGCAGAAAGAAACAGAGACGACACTTGGAACATGAACTGTCCAAACTTCGTGCTCACCTTGCTGTATCTGCAAGGGTGAGTTAAGCTAAAAGGAAAAAAAAATAGGAATATATGTACACACATATATATGTATATACATATATATATATATATATATATATATATATATATATATATATATATATATATATATATATATATATATACATATATATATATATATATATATATATATATATATATATATATATACATATATATATATATATATATATATATATATATATATATATATATATATATATATATATACATATATATATATATATATATATATATATATATATATATATATATATATATATATATATACATATATATATATATATATATATATATATATATATATATATATATATATATATATATACATATATACATATATACATATACACATATACATATATATATATATATATATATATATATATATATATATATATATATATATATATATATATATATTGTATATATATATGCATAATTTTTCTTCTTTTTTGAATAAACCCTACTTCACCATAATTTACAATAGCAGCATTAATCTGTTTAACACATCAATTCACACTAACACTATCAGCTATTATGTAAACACTTTTTTCATGTCATTTGGAACACTTGAGAAAGTGCCTCAAGTAACCTCATTCATCTTTCACTCTTATGTGACAATGAGCCCCTTTCTCCCACCTCTTGAAAGACCACTGACAGTTGGCTAGTCCAGTATAGTGTAACCTTTGGAGCAGTAACAATTGCTAGGTTAAAAATCCAAAAACAACTCCTTTTCACTGGCAATCACATATGCATGTCAGATGAGGGTGTAAAATGAAAGACAACGGTCAAGGATCCAATCAGTTGAAATGAGTTACCTAAGAAATGCCTGTGTTGTGAGAAGAATGAATGGTGAAAATAATGAAAGGGTGTATAGCAAATTTGTTAAGTCTAGTAGAGGTGAAGGAATGAAATGTGGAGAGGTTGAGAGGATTAGATGCAACATCATCAGATGGTTTGACCACTTAGAAAGGATGTCAGAAAATGAGATGACAAAGAAAGTGTTTATGAGTATGGTAGATGTGGGAGCAACAATAGGATGACCTCCAGATAAATGGGAGGATAAAATGCTGGAAAAAGGATAATGCAAGGACAAGAATGAATGGAAATTTTTTCTGTTGTGGTCTTCTATGGTTAGTTCTTAGGAACAGGTGCCAGATAAAGATAGATGTAAAACATCAAATAACATCTCACAACTATGCTAAATATTCACTCAGAGACTTTCCTTAGGAAATATGGGTAAAACCAAACTATTTTTATCTTCCATAAATTGCACTTTTCCTCAGAGGAGACTTTGGTATATTCTGACAATTAGGTATAAAAAAACAGCTTTGTTAGTTGAGCAGGAAAAAGATTTGACAGGATTCCTAGATAGGTGTTGTGTTGGGCATTCCGAAAGTTGGGTGTAGATGAGTTTTTAGTACAGTGCATCAAGAACTTGGATAAAAGTAAATGACATTTAAAATTAAGAGTTTGCAGTAAATGTGAGCTCATATTATAATCAATGCTGAGTCCCTTTTTGTATTGTGGAGCTTAGTGAAGACTGCCCCGTTATGTGCAGATAGTATAGCTTTCATTGCCGAAAACTTTGAAAATGCAAAGAAGTAATTCAGGATGTTGAGATAGGTGATGGAATCTAGATTTTGAAGAGGACATATAAGAAAAATAGAAAAGCTTGATAAACAGTGCACCAGTATCAAGGAGTGGTGTTTGGCCATTTGGAATTTGTATGAAATATTTAATTCTGTTTAATTCAGTATGTAATACTACATACATCAAATGGCTAAACACCATATTATATACATTTAGGGTAGGCGGTAGTCCATTGGCTGGTGTTCCGGCATGCAAACCTAGAGTCCCGGGTTCGAGTCCCAATATCCACTGGCCACTTTTCTTTGGTATTATCGCCGAGTGGCCAAAGATTACCCAAATGCTGCCATAACACTGTCCTCAATGGGATTTGCAATGTTATATGCATTGAGGCAGTGGCAGCATGTAGTCTCTCCCTCTCTCAACATCAGAGAGAACGAAGAAAACGAGGCGTCACTGTAAAGAATCTAAAACCCGCACTACTAACGGGCGGAGGCTGAACATCTAAGGCCTCCAGTATGCCTACTGGTGCCAAGGCTTAAAAAGAAGAAGAAATTGCAGTCCAGAATGTATGTATTGAGTGACTCAAAAAAGAAAGTGCAGTGGTCAAGGGACAGTCTAAGTCCTGCATCTGATTTATTTATAATGTGGTGGGGGCTACTTTTCCCTGTGGTAGGGTCTACAAGAATTCTACAACTGTAACCCCTGCGGTTCGTAAAAAGCGACAAAAGGGATGAAGTGAGGGGTCTGGGAAGACCCTTATCGTGTACTCTCCTACAAAAAAACAAGATTCAGAGGAGTAGGGGAGAATAATGTCTCCATGAACCCTGATGTGCCTTGTGTTGGCTGGTATATAGATCTAGATGAATAGACAATGATAGAGCCATGCATTGAAAGCATTGATATTGGAAATAGGTCTCTAGAGTGCATTGATAAATTATGTCACATGGGGATATTGGTGCAGGGTAGAACAGAAGCCAACTCTAGTGAAAGTGCAATGTTACTGACAGATTTACATTACTTTTTGTACCCAAAATGACATGATTAATTATTTGATAAATGATATGAATCATTCAGATCATTCATTTGTTATCAGCTTACTATCTATATAAGGGCTAGCTTGAATTGTATGTTGAACTTCAGTAGTTTGCACTGATGAATAGTAATGTAGGTTGCAACCGTAGTCATTCATATCTAACTAAACACAAAACCTTATTTGAGTTAGTAATGCATGAGTAAATTGTTGCAGCACTGTAGCTATGTAATGAATTGTTTCTCTACGTCTGGCCTTCTCTCAAAAATGTAGGGTGGCACATAAGAAAAACCAGAATGCATGAGTACACGCATACTTGCAAATCTCAAGGGTTTTTTTATACACAAAACTTAACAACATTTAGATAGAACTTTAATAATTACACAATTCAGATTTTATCCAAGTCTTCTAATGATACTTTTTATGCATACACTTTTCTTTCACACACATTCACCACCTACTATTTTGGATGGATTGACATTTTCCATTTCTATTTTTTATCCATATTTTGAAAATGTCTCGTATGGCAATACATCACTTCACACCTTAAACTACTATTAGAACACCTGCCATCCTATTCAGTTGTTTTATATTAACAAGTATATTCATGTTGAGTAATTTCAAGATATTTAGTGCTAGAAAGTCATATTCTTATCACCTCTTTCAACAGAAACTTGAAGAAACTGCTGCTGAAAATAGTCGTCTAGAGCATGAAATGATGATGCTGAGGCAAAAGATTCAAATGACAATGGCCCGCAATTGTCAAAAAGAAAGTGTTGGTAGTACTGAAACACGTCACATTGAATCTGAAATGGTGCGAGTTCAAACACTTCTGGAGGATTTACAGAGACGAAGAATTGAACTTAGTCATCAGGTATATATCAAATGTTTAAGTAAATCAAAAAGTCAGGGATACAAAATGAGGGTTCTCTCCTATTTTGAAGGATTACATATTCTATCTATCTATAGTTTCTGATGCCTTGTTCCATCCGGGAACGTCCCCAAAGGAGATGGCCACGGCAGAACATCCTCCACCTCTCTTTATCCATATATTACTATATACATATATTGCTTGTTCAATCCCTCCCCTCTATCAGCATGGTATATAGATAGATAGATTTATTTTTATTTTAACATCAGTCTGATCTTTTATTTTTTTTTTTTTTTTTTTTTTTTTTTTTAGCATACTTCATAATTGATATAGTAATCTATATAATCAATAAAGTAAACAATGGAATGATATATGTTTGTTTCATATTTATATGAAAACAAATCATGGGAGATAATGATGACTGTATACTCATTCTCATGTTATTAAGTAAGGACGGCATGTATGATGTAAGAGGAAGCTCTAATTTAAGAAAAAATAAAGTTGTGGAG
>JAPQNM010000044.1:23712150-23722150 GCA_029783475.1 Metacarcinus magister | reverse complement strand
AACTGCTTAAATGGCAGAGCTCAAACCTACCCATCCAGGAATGATCTGATGTCTGATCTTACAAATAAAACAAAAAATATTTATTTGGGATGTAAACTTTTCTTTTTAAAAGAAAATATTAAAAATTAATCTCCATGCTTCTGTAAAAAAGAAAAGAACTTTGATTAGGTTTGTGATAATTAGAACACATTTTTTATAAACAATTGTCTTACATTTCCAGGAATTCTTCCGAAAGAAAAACCTTTAGAAATCAAAACAGTAAGAATAGTCAAACGGGAATCTACTGAGAGAAAGAAAGATCGCACAACAGGAGGGAAGCGTGTCACCATAGGAGACTCCAGCCTGACTCACTTGCTGGAAGATGATGTGGAGAGTGATGGTTTCTCAGACGTGGAAAATGAGCCTCCCATCCCCTCGTTTGCATCCAGGTAGTGTAAAGCTGTGATCAGTAAAACATGTTTCTGGTGTATTTTCTAAGTGTTGTGCTAATTATATATTCCACATACAGAATACAGCTTTCATTTTTTTATTTATTTATTTTTTTTTTTTATGCAATTATCCCTACTACTACATTTTATTATGGAAATGTAATTGTCTTATAATGTAATGCAGTTGATTACTTTGTAGTTATTAAGATTATATGATAAATATATGGAAGGACAAGATGGCAAGTTTTGCTGGATTGGTCTAGAATAGAAAGCCAATCGAGAGAAGTAAGTGAAGAAGGTTAGAGGAAGTCTTTGTCCTGCAATGGACTCAGAAGCTGATGATGATGATGATGCAAGATGACTCATTATTACAATATTTAGGGAATGGAATGTATTTTCAGTAATTTTCAACTAACAAGTAAGTTTTTATTTAAGAATAATCATGATCTGTTTCAGGTCTGCCTCCCTGCCACGTAACTATGGCCGCAACGGTCCCGGGGATAAGGCTAGCATGATGGCAGCCATGATGAGGTCTAGTGTAGGAAACTCTGGAACTATGACTCGTCCAAGCAATCTTGCACTGAGGAAATCAACAAATTGGAAATCCAAAGTAAGCTTTCATTTTTCACTTAGTATGAGTATTTCCTCCAGTGATGAAGTTGATATTGCATATTTATGCATGTTATTTTGTTTATATAGTTTTGTGCTATATCCTTTCTCAGTTTCCCCCTTTCATTAGTTTTGATGTTTCTTTTTTCATATTGTATTTTGTTGCCATTATTGCTGTTTTTAAAATTAAGATATTTTCTCATTATTATTGATATTATTATTTTAAAGATTAGATCAGTAGGGGAGGCAAAGAGAATTCTGAAAGTGAGTGAGCTGAACAAAGAGGAGAATATTATGAAATGCCATATAATTGTAGAAGAGTGGAATGCAATGAGTGTGTGTGGGAAGGATGATGTGGAACGGGAATGGCAGCTGTTTAGGAGTGCCATAGTGAGGTGTGGAGAAATGTATGAGAAGAGTGGGAAGTTGTAGATCTTCTCCTCTGGGCTTAGAGGCTAAATAAGATTAGTACATATGTATGTGTGCATGGGTGTGTGTATGCATACCTTTTCTTGGCTACCCACCTTAAAGGGGATAAAAGCCTGGTACGTCTATAGATAGATAGATTATTGTTGTTATAATTATTATTATTTGTCTGTTACTTTTAGTTGGAAGTATTAGTAATGCATGGCTTTTTATTTTACTCAACCTTGTAGAATGAGAACCCCAAAGACCGACCATTAAGTGCACATGAACAACTTTTTGGTTTCTCACGTGACACTGAGCCAACACCCCCATCATCCCCTTCCAAGTCAGACCCTCCCTCCCCTGTATTCAAAAGTGCTGCAGCCAAAGAAATTATTAAGGAAATGGCCTCTGAGGCCGAAAAACACCGCCGAGCAGTTCCAAAAGAGAAGAGGAGACATTTTACCATCTCCAGTAGTCATCCCTTAACTCTAGAAACAAGGGACACAGGTGCCCAGGAGGTAATGTATTTGTAACATGTATCTTGCAGTGCTAAGTCTTCCTAGTGTTGCACGTACAAACTAAAGTAAAATGTACATTGCTTATTATCAATAATTCTTTGTGGAATTTTCAATTTTCATTTTCATATTCTTCCATATTTTTTGTTATGATTAGGATGCATTACTTCAACTTTAAGGTCAGTGGATAAACATATGAAAAAAAAATATTATAGCAACATGTTGTGTATATATCCCAAATTACATAACCAGATATTAAAGATGATACCAATAGTTGAGCATTTAGAGTAGTGCAAATGTTAACACATGGCCCAGGGATTGTGATATACACTACAACTCAAAATCTTTTTCACTCCTGCCTAGTTAATTCTATTGTTAGAGAAACCATATAACAGAACTGATAGGAATGGCTTGTGGAATGTCCTATAATTGTATGGGCTTGGTGGCAGATTGATTAATGGTGTGAAAAGTTTCTATGTGAATAGAAGAGCATGTGTAGGAATGTGAAATAGTATGAGTGAGTGGTTTCCTGTTCGTTTGGGGGTGTCAGGGATGTGTAATGTCACCATGGTTGTTCAATATTTATATGGATGGTGTGGTAAGAGAGGTTAATGGGAGAATGTTAGGTAGTGGTCTTAGTTCGGTAAATGTTGATATTAAAGAGTGGAATCTGAATCAACTACTACTTTGGTGGCGGATTCAGAAGAGAAATTGTGTCAGCTAGACATTCCATATTTGTTACATACTTTCATTACTTTGAACATCTTTTCTTCTTCCATCCATATTTAATTATTTAAATGATTTCTAGGGTGCCAGATCTCGAGATGACTGTGACATGGAGTGTGCCTTAAGACCACGTAATCATCCCGATGTTGTCAAGTCAACTTTAAGTACAAGAGATCTTCGTTTTAATGAATCTACAATAGACAACATTTTTGGTGCTCCAAACAAAATTTATATACCTGAGAGATATATGCCAGATGCAGTAAGTATTTTGAAATCATTATCACCTTACCACACTCAGTAACTACTTATTTCTTATAGATTACAAATGTAGATATTATTAGTGTTACACAATTCCTAGCTCTGTGTATACAAATATGCAAGATTACATTTCTTCAAATAGGATGATGAGAAAGAACCAACTGCAGAAGAGCGGGCGCAAAGAGAACAGAAAGCTGAGTCCATCCGGAAAATGCTATCAGAGACCCAGACCACAGTTACAAAAGGTGAAACAAAAGAGAAAATTTCACCCAACCCTGAAGGTGTTGCCAGCTCCACTGCACTGAAAGCCAAAGTTTCCGCAGAGAAGAAAGAGCGAGAACATCTTCTGGCACTGAACCAGATTCTTGCACGCCAGGTCATGGAGAAGAGCCGAGTAGTAGCAGGTATGGAGTAGATTTTAAAATATACCAATGCCCCTTAATGCATGGTTAGCGAAATAACTTTGATTATTGTTAGATAATTATAATATTATCATATAATTTTTCAGTAATTAAGGTATTCATATTTGGAACATAGTTTTGAAATATGTTGTCATTTTTAAATTACTTCCTATCTTCACAAATATTACCCAGGGATTATATAAAAAAAATTTATATAAAAATTTGTATTTGGTTGTTTTAGTTACCACAGCTTTTGTGATTATTTTAATATAATCTGTTTTTTTTTTTCTTCTTGTGCATGTTTTCAACAAAATTTTAATAGATTATTAATAATTTATATTCCATATTATTTTTTTGTCCTTATGTTCCATATATAAATTTTTGTCAATTTATTTTCTGAATTAACAGTCTGAAAAGTTCAAATAAATTAATTCTTAAAAAATAAAAGTGATGATTATTATAGGCTTAGCATGTAATGTTACATATCCATTGTACTTTATTTTATTGCTTATAAAATTCGTATTTTCTTTGCATTGTGGCTGAAGCATGTTTACTCATTTCAACATGTGAAGCAAAAAAAAATATATATATATATATATATATATATATATATATATATATATATATATATATATATATATATATATATATATATATATATATATATGTATGTATGTGTGTGTGTGTGTGTGTGCATGAACTATTTGTTTTACACTCCTTTCACTCCAAAGCTACCAAGTGAGGATTGTTGTTTCAGTATGTTTCAGTTTATATACGACCATTATTTAATGCACAATTTTATTTTCCATTGCATCCATATAGGATCTGTTTGTAAGTTAAATTTGTGTGATCAAATCCTCTTGCAAGTACCAGCTGCCTATGCTTATAACATTTGATTTCTACTACACAGGCTTTCTATATGAGAAAACAAAACAGCAAACCATATTAGCCAGTGATATTGCTCATCATGTATGGTAATTATTCACACATACAGGTTTATCCAGACTTAATGAAAAGAAAGAAGCTTGTTCCAGGATTACAATCATTTAATAGTAAATATTCTTTTGAATAGATGAAAATCATAATTTTCCTTACTCTTTATCTAGTGTATTGAAGTGCCACTTACTCTTAACTTACAATAAGATGACTAGTTACTTCCTTTAATACTATACATATATTGAGTTATGGTTTGAAATTAATGCCACTGGCTTGGTAAATCAAGTTTGAATTAGCATTCAAAACAGTATAGTAGAAATGCTAAACCTTATGCTTCACCAAAATGTTAAATTGATGATGATTATAATTGACAGAAAACATTCATTTGTCAGTATATATGTACCATAAGTAACTTTTAGGTAATTCTCAACAGTACTTCTTATCAAGTATTTTCGTATTGATGACTAGATTTGTGATATTGACCAAAATTATACAACAAAACACATGTAAAATACTTTTCACTTACATTTTGATATGCTACAACACTTCTCTGCAAGAGCTTTTGATTATTTTCAAGTGATCAAATAAGAAAATTGTAATGAATAAGTGATGCTATTGTCAGAACTAAAGATTAAATGTATCTCAGCCAGTCTCACTTGCATGGTAGTTCTGTGTTTGAAAGTATGCCAGTTTGTAGTTGCATGTTGAATGTGTTTTGTTTCCCCCCTTTTCAGCACACACCACTGTGGAGCCTCACCTGTAGCTGACCATGTAGCATCAGGTGGGTTCAGTTGTCAATACAGCTTACTTGGCTCTAAGCCCAAGATAATGCTTTGTTACCTTCTTATTTTTCATCAATCATTTTGATTGCTATAATAATACCAGTATGGTACTTTAAAAAAAAAAAAAGTCATTAATCCAACCAACATGTCATGTAAAATGTAAATGGAATGCTCTTAAAAGCTAGTTCTATTTTTCCATATATTAAATATACTGATTCCAGTTTGCTATATGCATACTTCATCATGTTTAGCTTAGTTTTAAAGCTTGAATATGAATAGTAATGATATGATGGCAAAATTAAACACTCTAATTGACTGTTAAAGAATGGCTTGTGCTACTGCGATAGTTTTATTATTATTTAATTATTTATTATTTATTATTATTTTATGTAACATTTTGTAACATTACAGAGTTTATTTTAGGATAAAAAAAAATCCTTTATCTACGCTATTACAGCAATATAAATACGTTATGCAGTGGTTTTATTTTGTAATAAACTTACAGATAACTTAGAATCGCTGAAGTAACTCTTGAATTATTTATATACCAGATTGACATTGAACATTTCTTATTTGCTTATTGTATTTATCTTTTTGCACCACTCAAATATATTATAGAAAGTACAATAAATGCTGAAAATTTGTGCTGTATACCACTTTAGAAAATAAATGTATTCCCGGCACAATCCACGGTGCATTATGTATCTTTTTTTAAATTTTCAAATTGTTTGCCAAAAGGTTGTAGTGTAGATAAAGTCATGGAAGGAAGCTTGAATTATTTTGGATATTGAGCTCTGATTTATGATGAATTATTTTTATTTTTACAAAGTTTGTTGCATTTGCATTTATTAAAAAAAATAACATACATAAGTTCTCATGTACATACATGCTTAGCATTTCCTTAGAAGTATACTAAAAGGTTCAAAAGTCATTTAAGGATTCATTAACTGACTCGTTAGTTTTTATAAAGCATTTTGAGTTATTTTGAAACATTTTCAATAAATGGATTTTATGGTGAACCAGAATCATAAAATCAAATATGATACAAAATTCAATGGCATATGTAACCGCAAGAAATGTAGAAAAGTCAAAGAAAGGTTATCATACATGAAAATAATGAAATAGAGAAAAGAGCTTTTGAGCAAACATGAATAGTGGCAGCATGACGCACTGCTTTAAAGTTAAATGTAATCATAGGTAGAAGAGTTGCTGATTCTGATGCATTTAAAGAGATAGTAAAAGATTAGAGACAAAATATTGCAGGGTAATTGAGTCAAGATGTTATAAGTGAAGAAGAGGTGACTTAAGGCTAGTGTAAATTAACTGCACCACACTATGTGAGGATCAGTCTCGCGGCATAGTCATTGATGTCTGTATTAGAGCTCAACAGTAGAATTGGTTCACGCCTGACACATCAATTTAGATTCATACCTTCTCCATACCTAACCTGATCTGCTGATTGGGTCAGGTGTTGGGAAGGGGATCAATCTAAATTGATGTGGCAATTTTCTTCATATTCATAATTAAACTCACTTTCTGTTTTTTTCATTGTGCACTGCCATTGTGCAAACTATCCGTTGTAGTTCATCTGTCGATTCACTCATTATTTAGGAGGCTTAGAAGGGTTTGTAGTTGGCAGAGGAGGCTACTATTGGCTCCATTTACCTATTACTATGTCTACTATGTTCTGTAGGAAGTAACAGTAACCCAAGTCATATGCCAATAACAGGATGTGAAGGGACACTACATATTTAGGACTATTATACTAAAATCTCACCAATCTTAACTCATAGATGAGGAGCAGATTTTTACTAGATAAACAAAATGTGTGTTGGAGAAGAATGGAAATAATGTTGGATACAGGATGGAAAGACAGACCATGAAGGGTTTGAACTAATGTGTATTTGATGAATGGTTTAAAAAGTTTCTATGGAACAATTTATCGTATCAATATTAATACTGCTGTACACATTTAATAAGTGTGCAGGCTACAAAAAAGTTTTACATTAATATAGTGAGTTGCTTAGCTCTATGCATACTCAATGAATGTTACAATGTACCTGGTTTTGTTTACAGTTCGAGCTCTTACTATGTTGACCAAGCAACAAAGTTCTTCCGATGATGACCTCTCCCCCATGCAACCACTTCCTCTCGTGCAGCAACGGGAAAACTACCTCGTCTAGAGAACCAAGGAATAATATCTGTATGATAGATTGAAAATGCCTTTACTTCAATATTTAGAAACTTACCTAGTCTAGCATCATGTTGTTTATGACCAAATAGAGTAATTGTGGAAAATTACCATATATGAATTGTTACATCTAATGATAAATGTCTTGTAATTGTATGCACATCAGTTTGGTTTGGAGTGAAACTGAAAATTTTTCCAAGTAAATTCGAATTTATGAAAACACAACATGTAGCCAATTAATCATGCTTCTAAAATCAAAAGAAAATCAAACTTGAAATTGTTTTTTTAACAAATACGTATTGTTGTATTGCTCAGAAAAGAAAAGAAAACTTGCATGATGTAAGAATGAATGGAATGATGTAATTCCAGATACACCAACATGTGTGTTTTTGTGTGTTAGCTTTATGAAAATAATAGCATCATATGAAAACTTTTACTTTATTATTTACCATAGATTTTTGTCTGAACATATATTGTAAATGTTGACAAAAAAATGTAAATAGGAATTAATCAATTGCAAGAGAACATATGAAGTACATGTAATGATTGTTATTAGTGAATATATTGTCAACATCTTCAAATTTTATTCAAACACCCGTGCAATTTTTATTTAGAATGTATATTTTATACAGAATCTGCCTTATGAGTCTCTAAGCAGAAATGTGCCAAGTGTGAGAGATGGATATCAGGCAGCATCTTCATCAGAACTTTTTGGTCATACTCAAGATGCTCACACAATTTCTCTATCATAAAATCAAATGCAGTTGTTATAGATCAATGTATTACACTTCAATTTTTCTGTAATATATTTGCTCAGCTGCTCTTCCAAATGGAGATAGTATTTTTTACATACTTTTATCCTAAATTTAATGGGCACTACATATTGTTATATAAATGATTAACAAGATACTGAAGTGAAGCCAATCCCTATTTCAGTATTAAAACTGGCATTCAACATAACACTGAATGTCCACACACATGAGCTTCCAATGTTGTATTGAAAAGGTGTTCAAGTATCTCCAGTTTTATGGTGATTGTTGAGGATTTTTACCAATGAGCTTTGTCTTGATCTATGAATCCAGTCTCGGTGCCACATTAACTGAAGCTGGTTTGTCAGTTATGTAGGATTCACTTGTATTGTTATACTACGTATTTTTAGGTATCATTTTGTAGTTTTTGTTGCAAGAGAGAATGTTGTCTAATGGTTGCTATTTTTCTATACATTTACGTAAGAAGTCACCCATAGCTTGGATATGCTACTATGGCAGCTTTTGTGTAGGTACTGTGATTTTTATATCCTAATAACTGACAGCCAGCTGCAATATATGACGTAGTGTAAATATTTTATATTCTATTATTAGGTAGATTTTTTTTATTGAAGGTATTCCTTGCATTTTTTTATATTTTGCCTTAAAGTATTATGTGTATATTATTTTCTACTTAAAGGCCTAAAATTGAAACTAGCTTTAAAACTACATTTATTGTTACTCAATACACGTTGAGTTCTTTCAGACATATCTAAGCAATAATGTTCCGTACGATTTCTCCTCAACATAACCAAGTATTGATATCAGTGTGGTGAGACTGACAAAGAAAATTTTATCTTTTAAGATTTTATATGCCTTCAGTAATTATGTAAGAAATATGAGAAAGACTGTGCTGTTGGTTATAAATATCTTTGTATATTTTAACTGCTCCTGAACTTGTGTATTTTTTACAAAAAGCTATTGCCATATATTGCCAGTACTATTTTTTGAAAGTTGTGCAAAAGATTGTATTGTGCAATAAAACCTCATTGATCTATTGATTTTCATTTTACATTTTTGTTTGGATCTTGGCATTATCATTACATCATCAGATTTTTCATATAGTAAATGATTAGGAAGTCCTTCAGGACACCCTCACCAGAAGGTTTGTTATTGGGGGTCTATTTTATGGATCTATTATATCTATATACCAGCAGGCTGTTATCCCTCCAAAGGTGGGTATGTATAATTCTTAATGGAAACGTAACTATATTAAATCGTAATAATTTTGCTTATTGGTGTAGCCTACTGATGAATGTTAGCAAGGATAACATTGGACCTAATAGTTTTCCCTTCCATTTTAGATGTCACCCGAGTTCATCACAAAATATTAACATTTTCTGACTTGGGACCTTACATACTCGCAGCAAATGTTCATCACCTGCATCAGAGGCGGGGTAGGGGGGGGAAAGGGGGGATCATACAAGGGAGACATGATACTTTTTTCTCTGTTATTTGCGACTGTCCGGAGGCTATGACAAATTGAGTGTTAGGTAGGACCGAGATTAAAGACCACTCCATCACAACATGATGCCCAAAATGTAGAGTTTCAACACAGGTTACAGTTACGATCTTCCCCTGTGTCGTACGGCTGGCAGTGATCATACGGCCAGTATAGATTCCTTCAACAGGATAATAAACTAGTAGTAACTAACTAATATGCTATAATGAAGAGTAATTATCTCTTAATGATACCAAGTGAATTTGCATTATAATCAGACCGGATTTGATTTTTAAAAAGTTGAGTGTACCATTCTTGTTTAGAGGTTCAGTTTCGTTCAGCTCAGTGAATCAGTGACAGTCTCATGCTTGCATTGGGTGTGTGTGGTTGTAGTGTCTCGTATTGCCATCCTTGATCACCACTTAATGAAACAAGTAAGATTTAAGCACTGTTTTGTTGCAGTCCCATCATTTTATTTCAACACGAGCCTGGAACTGCC
>JAPQNM010000044.1:23654650-23697150 GCA_029783475.1 Metacarcinus magister | reverse complement strand
TTCCAACCAACTCACTCTCAGAAGAATGTGCAGATACATTGTCAAGGAATATAAGTCCTCATACTCAACCCCAATGGTATTTTAGGTCCTTTGTTTGGAAACAGATACTCTCTAACATTGTAAAGCTGATGCTTAATGCACCAAGCTTTCAGGGAATGGTAATGCATGATTGGTAGAGTAGTGTATTACAACAGGGTTGCTTTGCTATGCCAACAACAGTGTGTGTTGGTGGATACTCACAAAGTTGGCCCAACACAAAACAGATTCCTGCACCTAAACAAGCTAGGACTAGGAAGCTCGGTGTAATGAAGTGAAACCATTGCTGCTTTGTTTAGAAAGGCAAAGATATCAAGGTCAGAGAGATACAGTAATGAATATCAGTTTACTGTAAATTTTCTCCACAAAGTTGAATAGGGTTAAGGGTACTAACTATAATTTTACCACATTTCCTACTTGTATGTAGTTAGTTCAAGTAAAAACAGCAAACGCCACACATCAGAGGTCATACGGCGCTATTACTTCTATGTAACTTTGTTTTTTATCTTTTAGTTGGATCACTCAATTTCATAGACATTTATATTGTATTGACAACTATAAGTATGTTACTGATGACTTTTTATTACAGGCAAAAACACCAGTTCAGTGGTCTGAGGATCCACAAAAAATGGACTCAAGTCCTGCATGTCGTGGAGGCTTTGGCAAATAGAATGGCACAACTGTGTATATAGGAGACCAGATAGTCTTGATGTAAGTATGTAAAATACTTTTCTGCTGTTTTGAAACTTTAAAATCATTACTTATAATTACAAAATTATTCAAATGTAATTGTTGGTGAATGGAGTGTATGTATAAAAATATTATTTCAACAGCTTTGTAAAATTAGGCATTTGTTGGGTAGTTTGCTGGGTTCTTTGAAGTCATGGATCAAATTTTTTTTTTGCATCTAAACAGGATTCCTGCATTTTTTGGGGAGATAGGAGATTAATACCACATTTAGAAATGACCAGTTATTATTATCTCATCACTTACAAGTATCAATTGGTCTGTAAACACCAAACATTTCATCATGAGGTACTCGTAGGTTTCACCTGATCTTGGGTGGTCCGGTGCAAATGCCCATTAGCAGATAACATTTAATAATCTTGTAGTATGAGGTTAGAGTAAGAGTTGGTTATCAGGAAAAAAATTGAATAATACTGGTTTATCCAATAATTTCAAGAACACAATGAAGTGTATAATTATTGTTATGTTCAAAGAGCTTTTTCATGAAAATCCTTTGTTTTAAGCTAAAAGTTGACAAAGAATCTATAAAGGTAGCTTTAGAATAGGCATAAAAAAATGATAGCAAATATTCTAGTAGAATTTGTGGAAATAAATACATTTTTAAAGTAAATAAGTTTATGGTGAACTACCAAAAGAGTTACCAAATTACTATCCCTCATTTCACAGTACAAAATCATGAATCTAAGAATAAAGTAATATATTTGTCTATGGAGTCAAGCATATATATAAAAATTCAACAAACTTACATATTATTAATATGTCAAACCCAGACAAAACAAATTTTCACTTATATACAATTTACATTCATAAAATCTGATTTTAAATATAGAATTGCATCACCTAAGACAAAGACTAGGATTCAAGACATCTTGACAGGCTGTGTAAATGTATCGGAGACATGGCAGACGGGGCCAGGTGTTCTGGGGAAGAAAAAACTATGAAAATAATGGATATTATATAAAAATGCTATAACAATTCAAAATAATCAGTGACTTGTTACTCCAAGAAAAAAAAACCTTTTTTGACTAAATTTGTTATAGGCTCCTCCTACTTAATTTAGAGAGAGTAAGAGGTGTGTGTGCGTGTGTGTAGGGCCACTACTGATTCCAACCTTACACAACAAACCTTAAGAAAGGCTGCCACAACTTAACCTGTTCTCGCTTCACAAACGACGTCTCCGAGGCAAACTTGTACTTTTTTAAAATACTTAAAGGATTCATGAATGTTAACATGAATAAAATGTTTGTGATTATCACAATGTTCTAGAAGCCAGTCACTACATCCTTAAAGGAACTTCAGAGAGCTAGAGTTAAGTTGACAAAATAAGACAAGTGGTACTTACTAAAAAGAGAGGAATTAATTCTTGGTTTGGCACTGCAGTCTCTTCTTTGACAAGGAGAACCATGTAAAACAATACACGTTGCTGCAAGTAAAATTTTGACATCTCAATAATTAAATATTTGGGAATGGCTGAAAATATGGAAATTATTTATAATGGGTGAAAGTGGGAAAATGGAATATTTATGTTTCTCATGAAATTCAATATTTTTAAAGAATGTATGAAAGAAAAGTTGCAGTCAAAAAGATGAAATAGATGCCCATTGAAATAGTTATATTTACAATATTCTTGCAATATTCACTACAATCATGTGTCTTGTGAGTTTGGAAACTGGAATCTTCAGAATATGTGGGGAAAAAATCAGATCTAATGATTGTGGTTTGCAACAATCATATCCCTGTAAATTGACTGTCATTTCAAGACCAATACTTGCAAACATGTATGGAGCCTTTCAAGATGATGATCATTTTAACTTTTGACTCTTCAAATCACATATTATGCTAGAATATGGAATCGGAAACTTCAAAGTATTATCATGAACATTTTTTAAAGCAATAGACATGAAATCAACATACATAAGATAAAAAGAAAGAACATTTCACTGAAGAAGAGGAATATTTCTGACTCCTTGAGATAAGATGACATGAGTACATATTGAATAGTAGGTGATAAGTAGTCATTAGAAAACTGTCTACTCTCTTGGTTATGTACATGAAAATGGTCTGATTCCTCATTTCCATAATACAACACGATTCCACTTACCATGGATATAGTTTCTGCAATAACAATGTCAACTACACTTCCCCATGGAATAAATCTTGTGTGTTGTTTTCCCATGTAAAATGTTGCAGTTGTTTGGATGCCAAGACCTGCAACAACCAACAGTGTTTCTGGAAAGTCAACAAAACATGAACGGTCAAAGATCAAATTGTTTGTAAAATATGTTCTGAACATACGAATGTCTCCATCAATGTAAACAATGTGCATATCTATATACATATTTATATACATTTCTTTGTACAAGTGAAATAATGTCCCTAAATGGCCATGATTGGTTTCAATATAAATTTCAATACCTGCTAAAACTACAGAATTTCCATGGAAACCAGTGCAAAAATAGGAAGTGACCATGCCATGAACTGCCTTTAAATAAAATGCTCTTTTCAATTGTATTCTTTACTCACCTGAGACTATTTTCCCATGAATCCTGTACATGAGAGTTGCAAGTTGCATAAGGACAGCTGTACAAAGCCATCCCACATGAAGTGTATGGAACTGTATGACAAATGCCATTGCTGTCAGGATGAGTGTATATCTGATCCATGGTACGAACTGTATGCGTCCACCACTTACATTAACCTGTTACGATATCAAAATTAACTCCATGCATTTCTTTCATTAATCAAATGGCAAACTAATAAAAAAGCAACCATCTTGTAACCCAGTTATTATAATATACCAATTTCATTCAAGGATATGTATAGCAACATACTATTGAAGTTTCTTACTTATGAATAAAATTCTAATTCATAGTATAATAATAATTTATTGAAGTTTCTTGCTCCTGAATAAATATTTTAATTCATGTTATAATCATCATTTATATAAAAAGTTTAGGGATTTTTTTTCCTTTATGCCAAGTATGGGATCTCCATCTTAATTAGGGACACCCAATGAGTGTCATAGGCATAGTGGATTTCTCATGCAAAATATTGGCTGTCTAATCTCTCCCCCAGAGGTGTGAGGGGACACAATTTTTTTTATTGTATGAAATCAACTTTTATATATGCATTAGAAAAAGGTTAGATGCTGCTTTGAATATATGATTACAATATATGCACTGAAAAATGGTTACATGCTCCATTTATATATATATATATATATATATATATATATATATATATATATATATATATATATATATATATATATATATATATAAGCCCTTGCCACTCACCTCAATTGCACGTTTATTGTTGGAATGCTGATTTAGTCTTACATCCACAAATATGGATTCTCCATGAACATTTTTATATGTCATGGATGGTCGTTGGATATTTGTGGTGTGACATTCAAATATTCCCTTTTCATCAGGCAGAGATTGATACATGCATTTAATTCAAGCTCTGCAAGCATCGGTTTTCAATAACACAATGGCAGTGAGTGATAACACATCTACTTGATGTCTTGATTGTTGATGAGGTAGCAGGTCAGGTCAGGCAGTTGCTGTGCCCCTGAGTTTGAGCAGCGATCTAATTGTCTGCAAATAATAAGTATTAAGGCTGAATGAACACTTAAAAAAAATTCACAAGACCATAATAACAGAAGCTATAAATATGAGTTTGGCAAGTGCACAGGAAAGACTACCAGACACTGAACGATTGGGTGTGTTTGGTATGGTGGCACTCATGGCACTGCTCTAAAAACACCTGGACACCTGACTTGTGATCCCCACTCCACCAATCGTAACCTGACGACCATTAATTGAAAAATAGACATTAAAGAAGACAAATCATAAGTGCGAACTATCATTATGCAAGGCATTGTAAAGCGAAGGCATGGTATGGTGTGGTGTGGTATAATTCTAATCGTAAATTTGTCCAATTTCTCTTTGAATGTTAGAATATTTGATCTCTTCATTCTAAGTAACTGCTCTTTCTCTCTTTAAAGTCTTGCGTTGCTTTGCATCTCAACATCCTGTTATCACGACTTCAATTTATTAAATGGAGATATTTTCTTTGATGCATTAACTGTTAGTAAATATGAAATCAATTTGGTATTTATTACGAAGTGCTTACAGATACGGCAGCCGTACCCCGTTGTCATCCCCTATTCGTACAGCATGTGCCGGTGTCACCCACCGTGTTTGCATTAAATTCAACATTTTCATCGCACAAAGTTTCAAAAACACTTTAAAAGTTATCAACAGAATAATCTGCTATTCCTATGGCCTGTGCCTTATTATTTACCTGGTAAAGCATCTTCAAGTTATGTTAGGTTGATTATGTTATGTTATGTTTGGTTATATAAGCTTTTTACCCAAAAGTTAGGAACGTGCTGTATCTATATCTGAGCACTATGAGGTTATGGCTTTCGTTAGGTTATGTTTGGTTCGGTTATATAAGCTTTTTATATTTTACTACCCAAAAGTTAGGCACGTGCCATATCTATAAGTGAGCACTATGAGGATACGGCTGCCATACCTGTAAGCTGTGCCTATAAGTACTTACAGATACGGCAGCCATACCCCGTTGTCATCACCTATTCATACGGCTGCCGTACATGTAAGCACTGCCTATTTATTTAGCAGCAGTTATTACATCTCTCCCCTGTGGCAGGTAATGATTTGCGACAAAAACAAATAAAAGATTAAAACAAAAGACACCAGAATCTACAAGAAAAAAATAGTTTCGTCCACTTAGAATACCTAACCTAACCTACGGTATGTATATGGGATTCAAAATGTTGAGAATGACAAGCTCTATCCTATGAGAGATGTAAAACATGCTTGTTTATCATGTAGTGATGTAGCTTTAACACGGATGTTGGTTTCTGCTGCGTCTTTGAAGAACAACATAAGAACCATAGCTATACAATAAATATTGGTATTATTCCAGTGTTACACCCGTTTCACTGCAAAGGCACCTGGACTCCTGTGCTATTTGAGGTGACTTCTGCAATTGCAAGTCACTGCTGTATTGCTTTGCCGTTGGAAATCACTCTTTCCTAACATCTATTTTTATTTCAATAACTGACAAAGGGGTTCGAGGCCTAGTAAGGTTAGATCAAAAATAAAATTTGTACCGTTCGAGTCTAAACCAAGCAACACAACATCATGACGGGGCTCGGACGGGTGCAACACTGGAAACATGTTAAGTATCGGCTGTAAGGGCTGAAATACCCAACCCACACACCTTCACCCTCTGGTTATAGGGTTGTTATAACACACACACACAAGCGCGCGTAGGTACTTAAACTTGGGTGATTATTATTTCATCATTGATTCGTCTCCTTGTTTTCTATTGAGCCCTAGTTAATGGGTGGTTGTATTGACTCTTTAACCTTACCCCCTCCCCTCTCGTTTGGTTTCTCCTTGCCCTGGGGTTCAATAAGAGGTTAGAAGAGCTTTTGTGTGGAGACAGGAGAACCATCTAACCCAAGGATTATATCTGAGTATATAATCCTTGATCTAACCTGTTAAGAAGTAAGGACCTCACACATGCTGGTGGCCGCTGCCTTCACCATACCACCAGCTACCTCCACGCCTGTATGTATGGAGGTGCTATTTATCTTTTTAAGTTTCCTGTTCTGGTAGAGTGGATATTATCTGCTGGAGTATATTCTGCACAGATTATATTTTCGTCATATTTTCTTAGATTTCCGGTGGTGGTAGAATGATTTCGAGATTAGATTAAAGCAGCTGATGACGTGCTTCTTTAATAATCGGGCCTGATACCAACGAACCTCCATTATAAGTTAACACCAATTCTGTTCTGTTCTGTTGAAAGGCGGAAGTATTGCCTTTTGAACGGCACTTCCTGATGTTTACTTTTTGCGGTCTGGGTCTTTTATAAGTTTTAAGTTTTATAAGTTTTAAAATGTTAATTCTTTTATTTTATTGTTTCTTGTCTGCCAAAATTTATATAACATCTTTTTGTTTTCTTCTGCGGTGTGGTTGGTATATAGGATGTTGCCAATCAATGGGTCTTCATTTTCTTGGTAGGGCTGCTGCAGTGTTGGGTTTTTTCTTCTTTCTTGACTGTATGCTGGGCAGTGCAGGAGGAAGTGTTTTAAATCTTCATTGTAGTGCCCACACATTATACATTCAGTAGCTTCATTTTTAAACCTCTTCCTATCGGCCAAGTTCATTGTATTGCTTCTACACTTAAATAGTAGTACTGAAGCTTCTCTGTTATCATACACTCTTTCTTGGCCACCCATTTCATTTCTCCATTCTTTATACCATTTCAGACTTGTTTTATCGTCCAATTCTTTCTTCCATACTTTTGTATCCCACATTCTTACTTTGTTTCTAATCTCTTCTTTTGTAACCATACTTCCTCTTATGTCAATCATTTTTCTGTCCTCCATTAAACCTTTTATCCATCTATTCTTCTTCCCCTGCACTCTCATCTCTTCCACCACTCTCTCAATTAATATATTCCCTTCTCCCCTCAAAATGTGCTGCAAGTACTTCAGCTGCCCTTCCATTATCCTTGCCTTCATTCTAGATATTCCTATCTCTCCCCTCAGTGCTGCTCCTTGTGCATATCTTGGAGCTCCCAGGATTTTACGACTCACACTGTTCTCTATCCTTTGTAACTGTTCTATCTCCTTTTGAGTAAAATCCATAACGTTACTCCCATACAGAATTGCAGGGAGTGCTAAACTCTTCCAATAAGTTTTCCCTATTAATAATTTTGAGCAGCTTCTAGCAATTACTGAATAGGTCATATTAGCCATTCGCACTGCCTTCTCTATCATTAATTCTTTATGTTGTTTGAAACAATTTTTGCTATCATTAATAGTGATACCTAAATATTTAATGTTGTTGTTAACTTTTATGCCTGCTATTTCCTGAGGTTTTTCCTTCTTATTTAAAATTATTATGCTACTCTTCTGCTTATTTATCTCTAATCCACATTCTCTACTGGTTGTCATTACTTCTTCTATTACTCTCTCAGCATCCTCTATACTCTCTGCCATTAGCATCCCATCATCCGCATAGAACAAAGATGTTATATTAAAATTTTCATCCTTGAATCCCCTGTTTACCTCCTCCAATTTTTGCATTATTTTAAAAGTAACTATCTTGAATAGTGTGGTGGAGCCTGTGCAACCCTGCCTTATACCACTACTAACTGCTATTTCAAGTTCTTCTTCCTCATCTAGTTTTACTTTTGTCTTATCGCCTTCATACAGCTTTGCTATAATATCTATTACTTTGTGATTTACTTTATATTCCATTAATAATTTTATCATCACATCTCTCTTTATGCTGTCAAAAGCTTTGGCAAAATCTATTGATATTACTATAAGGGTTTTTTTCATCTGAAATGTTTTGTCAATACAGTATCTCAAAATTAGAATATTGTTTTCGATTCTTGCTCCCGCCGTAAATCCCGCCTGTGTTTCCTTTCCCCATCCATTGTTCTCTATCTGCTCCTCTACATTCATCCTTAAGACTGCCATCGTTACTTTATATCCAACATTTGTAAGGGCTATAGGTCTTAATTCATTTACTTTAGGCTTTTTGTTTTTCGGAATCAGTATTGTATTGGACTCCTTCCATCCATCTGGTATGACACCCGTTTGTATTATGTTTTGCAATGCTTCCACTAATATTTTAATCAAAGTGTCACTTTCTAAGAAGGTTTTATAGAATTCTGGTTTGATTCCGTCTGGCCCAGCAGCTTTCTTTATTTTCATCTTTCTCAGACACTGTTTTACTCTTTCCTCATTGATTATTTCATCTTCAATGCTGGATGTTGTTTTACTTATTTGCAATGCCATCTCTAGATGTTCTCTTATTTCTTTACTACATAGGTCTACTCCAATAAAGTCATTCCCTTCTTCTCCACCTGTTTTAATCACTTTACATTGCTGCCCTCTTTCTATCTCTAGTTCTATTATATTTATCTCTCTCTCATATTCTTGTTTCCTTTCCCCATTCCATATTTCTTTTATATTGTTTGCATGTTTTCCATACACCCCACTCCAAAAATTCCTGATTTCTTCTGTTACCTCATCTCTTCCTAGTTTTCTCCCATCCTCTCCATATATATTATCTAGCAAGCACTCCTTTTCACTTTCTTTTTCCCCTTTTAGAACCTTTATGTATTTCCAAATGTCTTTCCCGTTACTTTTGTTTTCCTTTATTTCCTTTGCTATCTTCTCTTCATGGGTATACATCTCCTTCCTTATAAGCACTTGCACCTTTGTCTTTTGTTCTGTGTATAGCCCCCTCCACCTTTCCTCTTCTCTTCCCTTCGCATGTCTACATTTCCTATTCAATCTCTTCCTTTCTTTTATTTCAATCCTAATATCTTCTGTAAACCATACTGGTTCTTCTTCCTTATGCTTAATCCCAGTATTTTTTCTCCTGTATTTACCTTTAAGTACCTTATTTGCTATTCTCATAATACTTCCTTCTAGGTCTTTGATATTGTCTACCTTCTCCCTTACAATGCTCCTCTCCAGTTCATTTCTAAATGCAATTAGTGATTTCTTATCTGTCTTATAATAATCTCTGGTTATCCAGTCCTTACTGTTATAATTTTTCCTCTCACATGTAGCTTCCATTTGGATCTCAATTAGGTTATGATCAGATAGGTCCATTAGCTCTTGGTCTTCATCTATTATCATTCTGTTAAATTTGTTGTACATTTTATCCGATACCAAAGCATAATCTATTACACTTCTCATATTGCCTCTTGCCCATGTGTACTCTCCTTGGCATTTTTCGTCGTCATTCAGCATAGTTAGTTTGTATCTTTCCATCCATTCAATGATCATTTTACCATTTTCATTTAGTTTTTGCTCTCCTTTAAACCCAACGTGTCCATTAAAGTCTCCTATTAATAATAATGATTCTTCCGTGTTGTCTTCTAGTATCTTTTCTACCTCTGCTTTCATCGTATGGTTTCTCTCTTTATCACTAACACTAAAGTACACCAGTACTATCTTAATTTCCCAGCCTCTAATTGTACCCTTAACATATAAAATATCTCTGTTTTTTGTGGCTATTTTGTCTAGGCTAATGTCTTGATTGTTGTGGTGGAGTATCATCAATCCACCACCTTTCTTATCTTTTAATTCCCGCATTCCCTCTATAATGTTTATTCTGTTTCTAAAATTCACATCTCTAATTTTCTTTTGTGTTTCAGTTAAACATATTATACTGTTATCATCTACCAATTTCTCTACTTCACAGACCTTAGCCTTTGACAAACCTTGAATATTTATCACCTTAAAATTAATAATTCTATCTATATTATTGGTTATCAGAGACAACAAAATATTATTTTGGTCTCACCCTCTTACTTGGTCTTGGTCTTGGCCTTTGTTTTTGCAGTTTTCATTATCTTTTTCTATCTGCATTTCTCTGTTAATGTTTTTTCTTTCTTTCTTTTTTTCTAATATACCTGAATTTATACATAATTTCCTTCTTCTAATAATGTTTTGGTGGTCAGGTACAAATTCGGACCAGTGACTGTTGGTTGGTTTGCCCGCCATTTAAACACATTAACTTGGTGACCGTCATATTATTTACGTCTCATCATGAAACCTGAGTAAGTACATGTATAGTTTCTTCACCAATTTATTCTTAAGGATCCCTAGCACCTGTATGAATAAGCAATTACCACTAGATAGTTGTAGGAAAGGAGAAATAAGGTAGTAAAGAGAGCATGGTCGGGGTATGTGAAGTTATCTTGTGTAAATATGGTTAATGATTTCGATTACTGCGCCTTATGCTATCTTACGGTCACTTCTATGATTACTAATGTTACTTGAAGGTGTGTTAATCAAATACAAGCTACAGCTAACTTTACAGGATGATGGAATAGGGAAAATATGTATTGAAGAATGATGGTTATACCCACCCATACATACTTAATTGAAATGTTGTATTTACGTCTTACAAGCATTAACGAGCGAATATGAGGTATTTATTTAGTTTAATGCAGTGTCCGTTATAGTGCAATCCTACCATAATTTGTGGTTTTGTGGCCAATAGTGAATTCATGTATGTATTGTTTTTGTGCGATTGATATATTTGTTATCTGTTCTTCTGACAAGAACGATTCCTTAAACTTCTAAGTTCAGCTACGTCAGGTCAAGTTTGGGATGGCTTACTAGTAGGGAACAGAGGGTACAGATTAATGGGAAGAAATCAGAATGGGGTAATGTCACTAGTGGGGTACCACAAGGATCAGTACTAGGACCATTGTTATTCATAATCTATATAAATGACTTAGAGACAGGAATAAACAGTGATATCAGTAAATTTGCCGATGACACAAAAATAGGAAGACCGGTAAAGAATTTAGATGATGCTAGGATGCTGCAGGATGACTTAAATAGGCTGTACGAGTGGTCAGAGAAATGGCAGATGCAGTTTAATGTTAACAAGTGTAGCATTATGAGTGTAGGTAAAGGTAATAGGTCTGTAGACTACACATTAAATGACAATACCTTAGGAAAGTCATATAGTGTGAGGGACTTAGGAGTTCAAATAAGCAGTGACTTGCGCCCCAGGGAACAGTGTATTATAGCTAGAAATAGAGCCAACAAGATAATGGGATTTATTAGTAGGTGTGTGACAAATAGGAGTTCTGAGGTCATTCTGAGGTTGTATTTAGCGCTAGTAAGACCCCACTTAGATTATGCAGCTCAGTTTTGGTCCCCTTATTATAGGAAAGATATAGGCTCCTTGGAGGCAGTCCAGAGAAGAATGACCAAGATGATTCAGGGGCTGAGAAATTTACCCTACAAAGATAGGTTAAAACGTCTTAATCTCCACTCCCTAGAGAGAAGGAGGGCAAGAGGGGATTTGATTGAGGTTTTCAAATGGGTAAAAGGAATTAATAAGGGTAACATTGATCAGGTTTTAGAATTTAGTAGTCAGGATAGAACACGTGGAAATGGGTACAAGCTAGAAAAACTTAGATTCAGGACAGACATAGGTAGATATTGGTTCACTAACAGAGTGGTGAACGATTGGAATAGGCTGGGTAGACACGTAGTAAGTGCTGAGTCAATAGATAGCTTTAAAAGACGGTTGGATCAGAGTATGGATAGGAATGACAGGTGGGATGGCTAAATATTGGATTATTCCAAGGGTGGGGGGCAAGGAGCTGCCTCGTGTAGGTCATTAACTGGCCTCTTGCAGTCTCCTCATTTCTTATGTTCTTATGTTCTACAACTAAGGACTTTTTTTAATTAAAATTTTTTTTTTTTTTTTTTTTTTTTTTTTTATATAAAGATTTTGCCTTGTAACTTTTTCCGGTTTCAATAAATTTAAATTATAAGGAAATATATGGAAAGAAGCCTTCAGCTTCCATTAATGGCTTCATAATGTGAATTCAATGATTTAGAGCCAAGTTATTAAGCACAAAAAAAGTGTCCGGGAATTAAAAAGCCCAGAAAGCCTATCCCGGACACTAACCTATTTCCGTCCAAGCCCTTTTCTTGGGTCTTTTAAGGTCAACAGATGACTCAAATTTACAGAGGTTGCGTTTTTTTATTGCTTTTATCTATAGTAAAAGTTTATGTAACTTTTATGCTTTGATTATGAAATATTCACAAAAATGGGAGAAGTTGATAAACAATGTGATAATTAACACTAATGTTCTGTTTTTTAGCACAGATTGAATCTAATTTGTTTGTGACATAAACTAATATCACAAATCTTCCTCAACAATATAACAATAAGGCAACCATAGAAAAAGGCAAGTTGTATTAGGTAATTAAATTAACACTTACAGCTTAACAAATGGTAGTCCTAGGCTATATATTTTAGAACTCAAGAGTGCTACTTTTAAACAAAATTAAAGTAATTTCAATTTATATTTTAACTATAAATACAACCACCATAGTTTAATACATTACAACTGTTGCATAGTTGATAAAATTCAAGTTTTATTAATTACATTCACACTAAACTAAGGCTTAGCCTTAGTTTTTTTTTATTTTTTAGCATAGATTACTCCTTGTTTTCCTCACTTTCCTATACAAATTCCATGATAGTTTTTCCATACTACATGGTATCACTTCCTCTTCCGGCCAGCTTCGGCTGGAGGGAGGCTCCGGTGGGTGGGGAGGAACCTTCCACTTTGCTGTCCTTTTGTCTCTTATCAAGTAGATATAGTAGTAGTGTAGCTAAACAGACAGCCTCGTTAGGTCCAGTAGGACTGTTGCTGTCTGTTCTTCCTTTGTACTCCTTTGTACTAAGCCTAACTTTTCCAAGCACACACTCCGTACACCTTCCTTTAATTTTAATCCATATAGTCTTCCATACATGGCCCATTCATAGCACTCCTCTGACAATGTAGTCATTTCATTCTTTACCACAAATGCCACATCTTTATTTTCTTCCAAACTTTCGTCTTTTGCTCCTCGTATGCTTCTCTTCTTTGTCTATTATTAGTGTCTTTTCTTTTTTCTTTACCATAATACCTCCTCTTACTAATTTCTCTTTTTATTTCTCTTGTCATCCACACCAGCTCCATTTATGATTCTTCCTGTTTCACTTTTTGTTTTATTGTTCTGTTCATATTATTATCAGAAGTATTGAACCTTTCCCTTTCTTGTGGATGTAGTACTTCTCTCACTTGTCAATCTCTTGCTTCCTTTTTGTAAGACTAGACTTTTTTTTAATGTTTATTCATAAATCATCATAATTATAAGGTCCTAAATCAGTAGATGAATAAGCTTTTTAGTTTTACACTTATGATTAAATATTTTGACTTTATTCACTAAATTTTTGACACCCTTTGCTACCATCCCTCAACCCACAGCCGCACACCAATGCAGCGTAAACCCCGCCTTCCACCCAAACCACGCACCGTGGAGAGGAAAGTGGAGCAGGACCCAGTGGAGGTCTTCTGCCGCATACGTCTTTCTGAAACGCCAGACCAAGAAGATTGTGTGATGCAAGTTGATAATCGTACAATGAAGGTAATCATTGTTATTTATATATATATTTATTTAATTTGGTATAAGTTGGGAAGATTGTCACCAAGGAGAGAGATGATGTCCTGTAACGTGTGCTGGAATATTTTCTTGTGCCTTTCAGTAGTATATGCCTTGTGCCTTTCAGAGTATGCCTATATATCTATCTAAAGAGGAGTAGCCAAGACTAGGCATGTCAGGATTCATGGAGACTTTACTATCTCTTCCCCCTCTGCACCTTTCCTTTGTATAGGAGAGTATACAGAGGAGAGGCTTCCCAAACCCCTTACTGTCCCTTTTGTTGCCTTTTATGAACCACTGGGATTACGGTGGTAGAATTATTGTACCCCCCACCACAGGGAAAGAGTATGTACAGGATCCAGTTCAAAGAGTTGTGACCTTGCAAGTGTGTAGGAATGGAAGGATAATGTTCTTGCCTTCCTATATCTGTGTATGGTTGTGCAGGAATGGAAGGCTTAACAATTGTACCCATCCTGTGGCTGTGTGTGAAGTTTGAGTTTATCCTTGCTACAAGAGACTAGAAATGAAAAGTTAAAACTAGAAAAACACTGGAACTCTGCCTTACTCTGTTTTTCCATCTTCCAACGACTTAAGCACTTTCAAGATAGTATCAGGACACTTCCATGACTAAATTGATTAATTGTTGTAGATTTTCACATTTCATTAATTTGGAGATCAGTAATGTAAAGTGCTTTTTTTTCCCCTTAACTTTTTAGGTCTTGGCCAGTCTACCTTGTAAAACTAATTATGTTGAATGTACCACTAGCCATCCAATATACCCTGTACACATATGTATGTGTAGTAATATATATATTTTTTCTTTCACAGCTTGCACCACCAGTCTCCTCCTTCTCGTATCGCAACGGCAGTGCCAAGGAACAGTTGTACAAGTTTGAGAGAGTCTTTGGTCAAAATTCCTCCCACAAAGAACTCTTCTCTCGAACCTCCATGGCCCTTGTAACAGACCTTATCAATGGTAGAAATGGCCTACTGTTTGCATATGGTGTAACTGGTTCGGGCAAAACTTATACTATGCAGGTTGGTGTTTTTTTCCAATTATCTAGTTATGATATACAGGGCCTGAGTTACACTAGTATGGTCCTGTCTTTGTATGTGTAATTGTACAGTCTTACCTTTAGTTGTACATTCTTTGCTATTTATCGTCTTTCTATAAATACATTTCAAGAGACTATACTTTGCTTGGGAAAGCTGTACTTTTTTTGTTATTCAAGCAAATTTTTTTTTTGCAATTTTTTCTTGTCCCCTCACATATCCAGCCTTCCTTTTCTTAATATTAGAACTACTATTTTTCCTAAAGGTTGTTCATCAATTCATGTTTTAATTAAGTAGTTCTCTTTCTTCTTCCTCTATCTGTCTCCCTCCATTCCCTGTATTCCTTCTCATAACCTAACCTTTATTGCTTCATCTCCCACAATCTAAAACTGCTCTTCCACATGGCATTATTTAATTGTATTACTTCCTTCCTCCCCCCCACCCCCCAGGGCATACCACAGGATGGGGGCATTGTCAGGCGCACACTGGACGTGCTGTTTAACTCCATTCAGGATTATCAGACGAGCCGCTTCACCTTCCGTCCTGATGGAATGAATGGTTTTGAGGCGCAGAGTGAGATGGAAGCACAAAATGACCGAAGGAAGGCAGCGGCCGCACCTAGGCAACGGCTGATGGCAAGCGGCAGAACTACCAGGGGAAGGTAAGGCAGGCGTGTGTGTGTATGTGTGTGGGTGGGTGTTTTGTAAGTAACATGAGTGTTTAGCATGGTTATGAGAGTTTATTTACAGTCCATTTTGTCTCCATCTGACCTGGGATTCAAACCGAGCACCTCTCAGTTGAGCTAGGCGTGCTAACCTCTATATACACCACTGTTAATATTACTGCATTTCATTCATTTATGTATTTCTTTACCTCATGACCTCTCTTTTCCTTTTCCTTCCTCCTTTTTTTTATCCTCCCACCTTCCCTCATCTATTCTTTCCGTTCCTTTCTTTGCTTATTCCTTATGTTCCTTCCTAGTTTCCATATTTCCCTCCCCGTTTATTCTTTCCCATATTTCCTACAGGAGGGATCCCCCGGGCTCCCAGGATAGCTCTCAGCGCATTCCTGACACCTCCTGCATAGATAGCTTGGATGAAGATAATGTGTATGCAGTATTCATCTCCTACATTGAGATTTATAACAACTACCTTTATGACCTGTTGGAGGAGCTGCCTGAGACTGGGCCATCTAGGTGAGTGTGGGAAGGGAAAGAGGCTTAGTTACTAATCTTTTGATCCTGCACAGGCATTTATCTAAAAGTGTCCAGTAGTCACTTTTTATTGGATAACACATCCACTTCTATCAAACCATCACCATATTCAGTCTTGTATACGATGTTGACTTGACATTTTGATCACATTACAAATATTTTTAAAGCAAGCATGTTTGTGCCAGAAGAGTCACCAATATTGAAATTTAACACTAGGAAGGAACCCCACATTCAACCAAGCTACGTTGTTCCCAACCAACAAAATTGATTATAAAAACTGGAAGATATAGCCTTTAGAACAGTCACTGGCTTTGCCTATTCCATGTGCAAGATTTTCCTGTGACATAGTCCTAGAAAAACATTTTGATAATTAGATTAGATGGTCCTGTGGTGCTGGCTACAACAATACTACCACTGTATTCCACTGTATTGTGTAAAGCCAACAATAAAAGACTTGAGGGAGGGGTCTGGGAAGCCCCTTCTCTGTATTCCCTCAAATAAAAAGACCAGGCACTGAGGAGTGGAGAGTAAAGTCTCTGAACTTTTCTATCCCCTTTGAATTGGGATATAAGCAGGTATATAAATAATTTTGCATGACTAATATCAAAGCCTTGACGACCTTTGATAAACATGAAAAGTTCAGGAAAGCTATGATTAAAAATCATATCATGCACTCATATTATTGGTAGTTAAAACTGGAATAAATCCCTTAAAACAAGAGAACGGAAAGGATGTAAAGTCCATTGCATCTGGTAGTGTAAATAGAAACTTTTTATTATCTATATATGTATTAAATCTTAGAATATAAAAGGTTTCTTCAAAATTGTTAATAATATAGGACTCCATGAATGTTATTCAAATTGAAGGCATTAACATGTATTATGTGCCAACATACATATTGCTCTTTAAAATACACTTAATGCAATCTGGGAGAAGAAAGTGATGAATGGGTAGGGCCTAGTGACAGTGAGAAAGATGAGACCTAGTTGTGGGAGGATGAGAAGATGTTTTGTTAGGTTGGGAAGAGGAGGGTTCAATGGAGTGATTAATTTGAGGTCGGGCTTAGTAGGAGTGAGTAAGACGGTCTCAGTGGAGGGAGAGTAGATGGAGCAATGGGACTTTTTTTGGAAAATAATGAGATGTAGAATGTTGTGGGAAAAATCGGAGAGAAATAGATCCACATGTTTATTACTAAATCCAGCACACCTGTAATCACACACAGGGGCCTGCAGACAAAGATCATCCGTGAAGATGCACAGCATAACATGTACGTCCATGCATGCACAGAGGTGGAGGTGAAGAGTCCTGAAGATGGATTGGAGGTGGGTGACCATTTTTGTAAAGATAATTATTATTGTTTTAATTTTAAATCCCTTCTGTATTTGTCAGTCAATGTAGTTATTCCATCACTTTTCCATTGTTTGTTCAGTGTTAATTTATATCTGTCATTGCTTCATGTTCCTTATGTGTTATTTTAGTTTGTAAATCATTGCCTATTGATATGATATTATTAAATAATCCCTTTAGTATGCACTCTTCCCTCCATTCTTCTATCAGTCATTTATCTTCATCCTCATTTTCATCCACTCGATCCTTTATTAATTAATTAATTAATTAATTATCCTCATTGTTGCCTCATTCAGTATTAATGATGTTTCATCTGCACTGTTGTTCCCCAGGTGCTGTACCGTGGCCTCAAACGCAGGAAGATTGCCTCTACACGACTCAACTGTGAATCATCACGCTCACACTCCATCTTTACTATCAGGGTAGTGCAGGTAAGGCTGTATAACTGTCTGGTCTTGGTCTGTCATGACATCTAAATAAAAAATAAAAAAACTATGCTGCTAACAGGGTGGACCTTTGTATCTAGTGAAGACCCAATGTCGTGCACTTTCTTCATCCACTCTCATGCTAAGTTATGTTACTCCCATCTAAATTATTATTATTACACATTAACTTTCTGTCCACTGCTGCTACTAGTGCATGTCCTCTGCTTTTCCTCTCTAACCTCCCTTTCCTACTTCCCCTTCACATTCAAGGAGGAAGTACTATAAATTACATGATCTTGGCAATACTGGATGTTTCTTGATGCTATCATTTACTGTGTTTCCAGGCACCCCTTGATGCACAGGGAGAGGATGTGGTGACAGACAAGAGTGCCATTGTGGTCTCTCAACTGTCCCTGGTTGATCTGGCTGGTTCAGAGAGGAACTTGCGAACCAAAGCAGCAGGTGACAGGATTAAGGAAGCAGGTGAGTGTGGGAGAAAATGTTTTGTGTGTGACTGGGTGGGTACAAATGTAGGTATGTTTTGGTACGTGTTTTTGAGTATTAGTATTTGCATAGTTCGATTACTTGCATTTTTTCCACTGGGTTTTCAGTTTGTCATCTTTGCTTTGTTTGTGATAAATTTATTTCTTCTACTCACTTCTTTTGTACTCCACCTGTCATTCCTCTCCCACTTGTTTCCACTTCATTCCAGGTAACATCAACAACTCTCTGATGAACCTTCGCACCTGTATTGAAATCCTGCGCGAGAACCAAGAGACAGGTGGCAACAAGAAAGTACCTTACCGGGATTCCAAGCTAACCCACTACTTCAAAAACTACTTTGATGGAGAGGGGAAGGTGCGCATGGTCGTGTGTGTCAACCCCAGAGCTGAGGATTACGATGAGACTGTGGTAAGTGGTGATAAATCTATCTATATTTATCTCCTACACTTCGTCCCCCTCTGGAAACTTCTTCCCCAGGGGGTGGCCATGGTAGAAAAGCCTATCTTTCCTTGTTCCTCTATTTCCTCACTGCATAGTCAAAGCCGGTTTAGGTGGTGCCACTGTACGTTTCTTATCTCCTTCACAAAACTCTGCCCTTTAATCACTATTATTATCCAGCCTTACCACGGTGCAACCCTTTTCTCTCGCTATTAATAGTGCCTCGCCATTTGATCTCGTTGCTGCACCTCAAATTCAGCTAATTAACAGTGCCCTGCCAGACCATTACCTACACACATTAACTCCTCACATCATGCAATCATGCAAGGGTCAAAAAGGTTTCCAAATTAATTATAGGTGATAAGTTTAGGCCAAAGTTTAAATGCCCAGTACATGGGCGTGGAGGGAAAAAAATCTTCAATTGCTGGTTTCTCAAAATAAAGGTTACAACAACATAAAATACATCTCCTCATTTATGCTTTGTCCAATTGCCATAAAAAATTAGGGGTAAAAACTTGAGCTAAAATAGAACAAATTAACAGGGTCGTACTTTTTTTGTCCCGCACAAAAAGATTCTAGACTTCAGACTTGTAATAAAGAAAAAATTTTGACTAATCTCAAAAGAATTTTCACACAATTTGTTAGGATATTTATGAAGTATTCTGTGTGCAAGTAGCTAAACAAAATATGCAAAAATGACGGAGAAGATAGATGGGGAAAATGATATATCTAAATATATATTGATACTATTTACTTGAAACTCGGGTATGATAATGAAGGCAATATTATACGTAACATACATGCTAATCAACAACCTAAGACAATTAGAAAAATATAGGGGAACTCTCCCCTTAAGAACGATAACAACCATAACTTTATCCCAACAGACGGTGATGAAGTTTGCTCAGCTTGCATCTGAGGTACAAATTCAGCGTTCACAGCAGACCCGGCGTGACCTTGGGTTGCCACCAGGCAGACGCCGTGCCAACCAACTGTTTAAGGAAGTGCGCAGGAAGCTGGAAGATGAGGTGGAGGATTGCAGTGTGGGGGTAAGTGATAGTGATGTGCATTTGTTTGCATTTACCTGACTTGTAATTAGCTAGTTGTAGTATACACTAAAACCTCTATAATTCAACCTAATTTGGGAACCTGGTTCAAATTAGCCGAAAGTCTGAATGATCCAATTATTACCTCTAGCCCCTCCACACAATAAGAACTCACTAAAACATGCCAAAACAGCACAGATTGTAGTACCTGTACTCACCAAAACATGGCTGATACTGAAGTCTTGAAATGCAGTACGTACTATACTCTGTCAAGCTGAGTCTGTCAATAACAAAGCTCATGATATGGTAACAGCCTGGTCTCATCACAGCATCTGATTAGCTGATGTACTCCACAAATTCAGACGTTTAGTGCATCAGCCAATCAGATACCGTGATGAGACCAGGCTGTTGCCATGCTATGAGCATTGTTATTTGTTGTAAAATTTGAACTCTCTGAAACAGGTCGAATTATCCAAAATTTGGTTCGAGTTATAGAGGTTTTAGTGTATACAATTTTATCTAAGCATACATTCTGGCTGTATTTTTATTTTGATCCAAAAACTCATATTCTCGGTAGTGGGTGGAAGTACAAAGAGTTAATCGCCCTTCTAGCAATGAGATGAGTTTGTGTGTACATGAAAGGTGTGGTTGTAGAGAGTGGAGAGTAACTTCAGAGTGGTGGATGAATTTTATACACTATGTACGAGAATTGAATGTTGGGATGAGTATGGTGATGGTTTTTGAAAGGAGGGAAGCATAGGTGATGGATTTAGTACACCTTTTAGGGTGAGTGTGCTAACAGTAGGATGGTCAGAGGTACTTTTAGGAGGAGGAAGAATGGAGGAAGTGAAGAGTTTAATGTTTAACTGGACCTGCACCCCTTGCTTCTTTTCTCCTACTGTCCTCTTTACAGGGTCTGACGACAAGCGGGATTTTTTTTCTACATATTTCTGTTTTCCCTTAGCCAGTACCGTTTTAAAGTAAGTAAGTAGAAAAAAAACAAAAAATTGGGGAACTGTTTGCAAAAGCAAACCTGGGAAGATGGAGGGAAAAATAAAAGGGTTGAAAGGCAGTTGTGTCATAGAATCACTTGCAAGGATTATGGGAAGAAATGTGTCCCATGGAGATAAAGAGATTTAACCCGCGCAGTGCCAGCCATTTTTCAATTATTTTAAAAACAATTTATAGGGTCCCTAACCATCTGTTTAATATGGGGAAATATAATAAAAATGATGTACGAGCACTTTAAAGGCATTAAAACCCACCTTGTAGACGTGCGGTGACAGGCGATGACAGGAAGCGATGATGTCATCGCTTCCCGTCTGAGTTGAGACTGTATATATATGGCGCTGGCACTGCGCAGGTTAAGGAGCCAACATTGATGTATGGATGAGACTTGGACATAGAATAAGGCACAACAGTCAAGAGTGTTTGCTGTGGAAATCTACGTGTATGAAAGATCTGCCATGGGAAGTGTGTTCTAGTAGAATGGGTATTAATAAATACTTTGAGGTGGTTTGGTCATCTGGAGAGAAAGAAGAGTGAATCTACGTGTATGAAAGATCTGCCATGGGAAGTGTGTTCTAGTAGAATGGGTATTAATAAATACTTTGAGGTGGTTTGGTCATCTGGAGAGAAAGAAGAGTGAAGAGTTTGAAGAAAGTATCAGAGTGAAACAGAGTATTCTAGGCAGTTTTTAGATGGAAGGATATGGTAAAGGAGTACGTGCATGAAAGAGTTACTGATAGATGGGTAGGGATTGATCAAGCTTTTTAATCTTTTATCATATGGTATATCTCAGACTTTGGTATGTCTTGGTAGCTACTCTTTGTATCTTTATATCCTCTCTGCTGCATATTCTTATCTTGATACTATTGATTTCTCTCATCTTTCAGTCATTCTCTTCACTTCCTCTTCACTTATGTTCTCACAGACCCTGGAGGTTGACATTGCTCCAATCTACTCGCTGGCTCCTGATTGGCCTGCCCTTACCTCCTCCACACCTGGGGGATTGGAGGAAGTGATTACTCGCCTAAAGGCTCATCTCAGGAAGAGACTGCAGAGCAGGGAACGTCTGGAGAAGAGTTTCTGGGATAAGGGTGAGTATGGAAAGGTTGAAGGGGAGAGAGTTAGAGATAGATAGATAGCTATCTATCTATATCTATCTAGAGCTAGCTAGCTAATCAGTGCCAACACTGAGGCTTGTGAGACACTACTCTTTACATCTCATGACTAGTGTTTTCCTATTAATATTTAAGTATATACTGTCTACCCATCCATCACTTTCTTGCATTATTCCTGCCACTGTCATAGATTTGTTATGCATGATTTTCTTTATCTAAATCCTAATTACCTCTGATAACATACTTTTCCAAGCATTCTACCCACCTCTTATTATTTTTTCTTATTTTACTCCTGACACTAAGTTAAATTGGTTTGAAATTAAATAAAACAAATTTTATATATACAAAAAGACTTTCTTAGCATTTTTCAATATTTCTGGTAACTTGCCTTGATTTAGTGACTTGAACATTGTTTTTTTTGTATTGTCTCATTTCATTCTTCAGTTTATTCTCTCAACACCCAACTGGATATTTCATCTGGTCCATTTTCTTTCCATTTATCAAAATTTTCAATTTCTTATTTATTTCCTTTTTGTGAAGATAAATTCTTTTTCCTTTTCTCCCATTGTGCAATCCTTTTTCATTGTTTTTTTTGCCTCCACTAGTTTCAAGGAACTCCCTTTCTCCTCAGTGTCATCAATGCGGTCAGGCATTGCAGTTATGGAGAAGGAGAACCTATTTATGAAGCAAGAGATGACTAGCCTGCGGGCCCTCTACTCTGATGCAATGGGGCGAGTGCGCAGCCTTGAGACACTCCTTCATAATGCTGAGTCTGCCAATGACTCACTCCAAAGGAAGTTGGAGGACCATGCTGTCTTGAGGAATGAGTGTGAGGCAGTGGTGAGTGGGTGTGGGTTAGGTTGGAGGCAAAGTTTATTTATCTGATTGCCGCTGTATTAGAAACCTATAGTTTAAAACTCAACCATTTTTAAAACTGCACACGAAGATATTTTCAATATGACAAATTTACCTTGGTTATTGAAAATAAAAAATTTTTGTATCAATATTTTATTTGAAAAATATAGCAGGTTGTAGTGATAAATATGGATACAGTCCACTCTTATTATTGAAAAAATGAGCAGAGAGTTGAAGGATGGCCTAATGCCCATCACTGCTCATTTCATTCTTTCCTCCACAGAAAGAGGAGAGGGACATGGCCAAGGTACAAAGCCACATCGACAAACAGAGAATGAAAGCAAAACTGAGGACAAAACTGGAACATGAGAAAGTCAAATTGAGGTCAACACTCCACAGTGAAATCAACCAGCAAAAGGTAAGTGAGAGATGAGCGACAAAACTTATTCCTACATTGCGTAATTTATCCTATGAGGAACGATTAAAACAGTTACACATGTTCACTCTCCATAAGCGAAGAATTAGGGGAGATACGATTGAAGTCTTTAAAATTCTAAATAAATTCAATAAAATCAATCCAGAAGTACCTTTTGAAATGAATCAGTAACGAGAGGTAACGGTATGAAATTAAAAGTACAAAAATTTAACACAATTGCTCGTAAGTCATACTTCAATGTTAGAGTTGTTAACCATTGGAACAGACTCCCAGCATCAGTATTTAATTCTAAAACTATAGACACTTTCAAATCCAGATTAGACAAACATTTCAGAGAAACAGACTTACTTTGAAAAAAGTAATTAAGGGATTCATGGTGTAAAGTGACTCAGACTTGGGGGGGGGAGGGGCACTGCAGCTGTTGGTTGTCAGGGTACTGAGAGATCACCTGATCCTAGTAAATGAGAATTGCATCTCTGCCTGAACAATAGTTGCAGTATAAGTCCTACCGGTCTGTGTCTACTTCACTGGTTCCCATTTGAGATGAGCATATAATCTAGAGTAAACAATGCGAGCATTTGTGAAACTGTGTCTATGAAATTTACTCTATTGATAATTAAGGGATTCATGGTGTAGAGTGACTTAGACTGGTGGGGGGACTGCGGCTGTTGGTTGTCAGGGAACTGAGAGATCCCATGATCCAAGTAAATGAGAATCGCATCTCTACCTGAACAACAGTTGCAGTATGGGTCCTTATGTCTGTGTCTACTTCACTAGTTCCCATTTGATATGAGCATACGATTTAGAATAAATGTGATGAACACCTATCAAAATATTGTCCATGAAACTAACCTTATGTCCCTATATTACAAGTGAGAACTGTAGTAGCAGTAATTGATACAATATTTATGTTATTCCCCATCCAGGATGTACCATCAGTAGTGGTAGTCTAGTCTAGTTTAGTATAGTATAGTAGTCTAGTATAGTATAGTATCCTCTATTTTCATTCTTTACTATAAAATGTCCATGGCCATGTTTTCTACAAGGTCATGGTGTTCCCTACTATTTATTTTTCCTGCCGGCATTTTGCCGGAGAGAGAGGAGGGTGGGAGAGAGCCTTGTTCTGTGTCTATCTTGTTCTCAAACTCTTAGTGTACTTGTAGTAGTATATAGTCCAGCAGATACCCTAGTTATAGACCAATAGGTCTTCTGGTGTCTGTTCTTCTCATATATATATATATATATATATATATATATATCTCTCTCTCTCTCTCTCTCTCTCTCTCTCTCTCTCTCTCTCTCTCTCTCTCTCTCTCTCTCTCTCTCTCTCTCTCTCTCTCTCTCCTCTCTCTCTCTCTCTCTCTCTCTCTCTCTCTCTCTCTCTCTCTCTCTCTCTCTCTCTCTCTCTCTCTCTCTCTCTCTCTCTCTCTCTCTCTCTCTCTCTCTCTCTCTCCTCTCTCTCTCTCTCTCTCTCTCTCTCTCTCTCTCTCTCTCTCTCTCTCTCTCTCTCTCTCTCTCTCTCTCTCTCTCTCTCTCTCTCTCTCTCTCTCTCTCTCTCTCTCTCTCTCTCTCTCTCTCTCTCTCTCTCTCTCTCTCTCTCTCTCTCTCTCTCTCTCTCTCTCTCTCTCTCTCTCTCTCTCTCTCTCTCCTCTCTCTCTCTCTCTCTCTCTCTCTCTCTCTCTCTCTCTCTCTCTCTCTCTCCTCTCTCTCTCTCTCTCTCTCTCTCTCTCTCTCTCTCTCTCTCTCTCTCTCTCTCTCTCTCTCTCTCTCTCTCTCTCTCTCTCTCTCTCTCTCTCTCTCTCTCTCTCTCTCTCTCTCTCTCTCTCTCTCTCTCTCTCTCTCTCTCTCTCTCTCTCTCTCTCTCTCTCTCTCTCTCTCTCTCTCTCTCTCTCTCTCTCTCTCTCTCTCTCTCTCTCTCTCTCTCTCTCTCTCTCTCTCTCTCTCTCTCTCTCTCTCTCTCTCTCCTTGGCCCCCACGGGAGAAGAGCAGTACACTCCGCTATACTTACATGCATAATACAGGGCAGAATTTTCTAATAAGTGCATGAGTTACAACATGAAAGACCAACCCAAATTGTCTCTGCTTGGCTGGGGATTTGAACTCCAGATCTCTTAGTTGTGAGTTGAGGCATTGATGAATCTTTAATAATTATGACCATGAAACTAATAACTTGATTCACTCTTTCAGTCCAAGATCTACCAGACCCAAGTGAAAGCTTTACAGGAGGTCCTCTTTAGTGGCAAACCAAATACCACCACTCTTCACCCCTCCACTACATCGTCCTCTGACACTGACCTCACTACCATTCCCTCCAAAACCCCCATCAAGGCATCCACTTCTGACCCAAAGCTAAATATGACTCCAGGAGCCCACAGGGTAAGTGGTAGAGACTGTCATTTAAATTTTATCTTTGTTTTTTCCTACTCTTCCTCCTGGAATGAAGGTTGTCGTATGTCATTAAATACAGCACTTTGTTATTAGTTGTTCATAGTTTAGTTGTTGCTTTTGCCATTTCAGACACCAGCAGTTGTCAACTTGCGGCACAGACGTTCTCGGTCCCAGGGAGCCGATGTATGGATTGATCACCGGCCCTCTCAGGTAGGTGTTTAAATGTGTAAACTGGTGTGTATGTGTTGGTCTTCAATTGTTAGCTTATAATGAACCACAAAGTTTCATGCTTAATTGATAACACAAAATGCATCAAATTTGATTATGAAAGTTGGGTAAATGGGGTAATGGGTAAAGGAGTACTCATCCATTGGTAGATTCTGTATTTGTGGTTTGTGTTTTTCATGAAATACCCCCAAAAATGTATATGTATATTGTATGGCATTCATTGGTATTGACCAATGAATGTCATACAATATACAAACTTTATGATTTTGTTGGTTGCTTTGGGCAAAGTTGTACATACAGTAGAAGCAACTTTTTTATGGTTGTGGTGTTTTATTGTATTTTTCACCAACTCGTGTAATATTTTGACAAAGTGTAGAACCTATTATTTGCTGCTGTCACATTTTCGTTGGGGTTTCTATCACAAGTGTAATTGGTTTTGGGATTATACAAAAACTTGCCCAAATATCAATTTGACACTATGCAAGGTGCACTTTTTCTTCAATATCCAGAAAAATATCCATCCATTTTGTAAACTGTAAGCAAATTAACATCTCATGATAGATCATTACTTCTAAATATTGCAAGATGTCATTTACCGTTAGCCATGATTGATAATGGAGAGAATGACTAATCACTGCAAAAGCTTTCATACATTTAAAAAAAAAAAAAATCCTCAATTATGATGTACATTATTTGGAGTAGATATGATAATTTTTTAGTATTTTATTCTTTTTAAATGTTACCGGGGCTCTCTACTTTTCACAGATTCTGCTTACATTTAATCAATAGTTTTCATTAATTATGTTGCTTCTGTGGTGCCATCTCATTTTCTATTCATCACACAACTGGGGATCTAATATAGACTTATAAGGAGGGCAGTATGAAATTGAATTGGTATGTAAGGAGAGAACAGTTGCAGGATGCATTTTCAGCCTTGGCACTCTACTTCCCCCACCATACACACACACACACAGGAAGTCCCTACAGGAACAATCCTCCAGCCCAACCTCCATCGTCGCAAGTCAGTCACCAAGCTGAAGTCCAATGACTTTACTGATCCTCGCACCACAAACTACTGCCTGACTACACAGGAACAGGATTCGCGTGGAGAATTGGAGACTAAACTGTTCAAGGTAGTAGTGGGAGAGGGAGAATGAAGGTTAGAGGATAGGAGCAGAAAACATGAAAGGATAGCGACAAGGGAAAGTAACATAACAGGAAGGAAGTAACTGGTGACTTATAATGGTAGTGGTAGAGGATATTGAGACTTAAATGGTTCTAAGTAGTTGAGGAAAGGGTTATCAAAGAGACGATAGAAAACTGGAAACAAACTTTAGGTAGCACAAAGTGGAATAGGGAATTAACAGTAACATATTTAAAGATAAGAGCAGAAATGTAATAAAGAGAACTAGAGACGAAACTGATCATGATCATATAAGAGTAAAAAAAAAGTTAATTAGCTATGGAGGGAGCAATAAAAGGTAGCGAGTAATCAATGAACATAAAGGAATTCAGGTAAGTTGAAGGAGGATGTGAGTTAGGCAAGTCAGTGATGAGGAAAGCGGTAATGAGTGGCTGCACTAAAGTGGCACATTGGATGATGCTGTCGTGACCTATTTAAAAGAAACATTTTTCAAGTACATAATTATGTAATAAGTTAAAAGATTTCCTCAATTAGAAACTTTTAATGTCCATAATGTTAATGAAAATAACAATGTTGCAAAGGAATTTGCAAAAATGTGGCTGACCCAATTGTTATGTATTTTATGAAAGCAGTACATTATAAAATTTTTGATGTTTTGTATAAAATGCAAAACAAAATCTAGTGTAAAAATCGAGGTTAGAACAGGAATAAGAGGCAGTATGATTCAATGTAGAACTAATTGCAGCCACTCATTTACAAGTGAAGGAAGGGAGGGAACTGAAGAGGGTGAGAAAACTATGGTTTAAGGCATGTTTATCTATTTTTCCCGTTATTCTTTTTTTATGTAAATATTTTATTTACTATTTACTTTTCCTTGTTTGTATTATTAGTTTGCAATATTTTCTTAATGGTGTCCTTATGATGTGATTTTCATCACTAGCTTATGCACATATTCCAGATTGTCTGTACATTATGTAGAGTACTGCTTGGCTTCCATTGGCTTCACATGTTTGCATATTCAAATAAATTAAATATCGTTGGTGGCTTACAGTGCATCTGTCTTTCACCTTAAATTGTTTACAGAACATTATGAACTTTCTTTTTTCATTTATTTTTGTGTTATGATTATTTTCTCGGTGTATGGTATTAGTAGTATTTTGTTATGCTCTCTGTCTGTCTGTCTCGCAGCCATTCTAATGATTCCTTTCACATCACCACTACCATTAATTTTCTCTCCACCACAGGGTGAAGTCCTACCTACAGCTGGTGGTGGGGCACAAGTAGTTCTCAGAGATGTGGAAATCTTACACCAGAGGGACCCCCTTCACCACGTTTCCACCACCCCTATCCGCAAGCGTTCCTCCACTGAAGGCACTCCATCATTACAGGAAAGATGTGGCTGGGGCGTGCAAGGTGGTGGTGATGGTGATACTCCTCGCTACCATCAATCTGGGAATACTAAAAGGCCTAGGATGTAAAAAGGAGGTTCATGAAGATATATTTGGGGGAGTATGTATGATTTTTAGTGTGAGTGTGTGTGATTGTATGATTTTTAGTGTGATTGTTTCAGTGAAATTGTCTTGTTCTCTCTTCTAAACTTGCACATATTCTGTACGAGATGGGGAGTGTGTAGGGTTAAACTATAGCCTCTTCATGAATGGTATAGCAGATCTGAAAGAAGAGTGCATAACAAAGAGCTTTTTGGAGATCTGTGCTTGTAAAATATTTTCCTATTTTATTCTAAATACATTTTTTTTGTGAACTAGGTGTGATTAGTGAAATTTTGAATTACACTCATACCTCGTTTTAACGGACAAAAAGGGGGAAACATGGGTCCAATAATGCTGATTGTTACCGACACTACTACAATTACATTTCCAAATAAAGAGGAATAATATAGTAGTGTACATTTTAATGAAGCACACTATCCAATCTGACAGTGTAAAGCACCTGTACACTGAAAATATACACTATAATACAGTAATTCAACATTTAATTATACTTGTGTACAGTTAATGAAACACTATCCAATCTGACAGTGTAAAATACCTGTAGACTGTATATGTATACTATAATACAGTACCTGTACACTGTATATGTACACTATAATACAGTACCTGTACACTGTATATGTACACTATAATACAGTACTTCAACATTCTTAAATTCAAAATATAATTATAGTGATGTAAAGCAAGTGAATCCGTGGCTTCCAATATCCGTTAAAGGGCGGTCCGTAAAACCGAGGTATGACTGTACTTTTATAAATAAAGCTGTTTTTTATTTTTATATGTATTTTGAGGAAAATTCAGAAAGGAAATCCTTTTTAATGTATGTTAAGCTCCCATTCAACTGGCACCTATTGGAATTATGACTTGGCAACTAAGTTTGCCAGGTTATTTGGTTATGTTGATGTAAATTACTTTCACTATTAACTTCACTTTTAAATAATCATATATCACAGCCCTGAATTTGAGTTTGCAAAGTTTGGTGCCAGTTTTGATAAGAGAAGAGTGCCAAATTGGCACAACCCCCAGTGGAGTTTTTACAACTGAATAGACACTACAAGCTTATATTTTTTATATATAAAAGAGGTAAAGGAAGTGTATCGGTTTTATCCTCTCTAGGAGCTGTAGTTACTTTACTTTCCTGTATTTAATACCTAAAGGACATCAAATAATGCCTTTTAGGTATTTATTTAATAGGATGACTAATGTGTAGCATAGCTGTGAAATATATAATATATATATTAATACTAGTTTTTTTTTTATCACTATGCAATGTTTAAGATATCTCTGAACCTCACTCTTGTGTTGGTGGTTGCATGAATATTATCACCGTATTCCCTGCAAATTCTAAGACTACAAAAAGAGACTGAGTCTGGGAAGCTCTTCCTCCGTATTTTTCCCAATGAAAAGACAAGGTCTCTGTATTGTAGTGGTTCGGTGGCGGTACTGAACAGTGGGTCGTCGAATGTTTCTACCAGAGATGTCTACGGTGGTGGGTAGTGAATAAATGGGACTTGTCTCCAGGTGGTTGCCCCGTCAACATTATCTCTCCTTCCATCCTTGGCGCAGTGAGTAGGATTACCATCTTGCCATGGAACCAGCGGGTATAGCACCACCACCAGCCTACCTGCACCGGGGCAGGACAAGGGCGCAACACAACGGTGAGTGTACACGGGACTCCGTTGCAGTTACAGCGGTTGGCGAATCACTGCCAGTTTGGAGCACTCGCCGAAAAGATGATTCTTGACCAGGTGGTTGAGAAGACTGTCCACCCAAGGCTGCGTGAGCGATTTCTGCAGAATAACGCCCTCACTTTGGAGAATGTCCTAAACCAAGCAAAGGCTTATGAATGCTCCACCCGGTTATCAAGAGAGATGGGGGAACCGGTTCACCTCGGTTGGAACCCTACCAACATGGACGTGTTGTCCTGGGAGGTGCAGAAAACCACTACTTCATTAGCACAAGGTACTGTAAAGTGTTTTAATTGTGGCAAAAGAGGACACTGGAGCTGTAGTGCGCAGTACTCGGCTCGTCAAGGACAGTGTTGGAGTTGTGGTATATAAAGTTATTGGGCGGTGCTGTGTTGTTCCCCGGGATTCAAATCAGCACGTAAGTATGAAGAGGGAGAATACATTCTCGGCTGCAGCAGCAGGCAGCACCAGGGATGGATAACATGCACTGCTGAAGTGAGTGTCGAGGGACAACACCGGACCCTAACATTGCAAGTGGATACAGGTGCGTCAATTTCATTGTTTTCTCTGTCCTTTGCCAAGAAACTCTTCAAAGGGGAAAGAATGAGGAAAACTACAACGAAGCTTTATGGGGTTGGTGGGTGCACCACTTGATGTCGTTAGGGCCCTTCCTGCTACTGTGACCATCAACAATCGGCAGGTAACCACTAACTTTTACACTGTTAAGGCAGCCTCTACCGAAGCTATAATGAGGTTTGTTATTCTGTCACAGCTGGGACCTTTGGTCCACCCAGCGACAGGCAGCATTCTCACCGTGGAAGAAGAGCAACCTGCAATGGCGCTGCCAGTCATCCGAGGGTACCAGCATAAGATTGTATTGAAAGATGACGTCACCCTGATCCGCCACAACCTGCTCCCTACAATAGCAAAGCTACACGCCAAGCTACATGGAGTGGTATTTAGCCAGATCGACTTACAATCTGGCTACCATCAGCTAGCCCTGGTCTTTTCCAGTTTAAAAGGGTACCATTTGGTTTGGCTTCTGCAGGGGCAGCCTTCCAGAAGCTCCTGGATCAGCTGCTAGCTGACATTCCTGGCTGCCAAGACTACCTAGATGACATAGTGTGCATGCACGAGGAGGACACAGCGTGAGCATGTAACAATGACTTTAGAAAAATTTGTTTTTTTCTAAGGCAGAGATTGATTTTTGCAGGTATAAAGTGTCTAGGGAGGGAATATTACCCCTTCAGTCCCATTTGCGTACCATTACTGATGCAGCTTTCCCCAGCAATGTGAAAGAATTACAAAGCTTCCTAGGGTTGTGTGGGTGGTTCTTTCAGTTGGTTCCAGGCTACACAGGGACGGTCAGTATGATGGGACAGCTACTGAAGAAGGATGTGCCCTTCAACTGGACCTCCGAGAGGGACCAGGAATTCCAGGCTTTAAAACAAGATATCCACATGCTCCACTCTAAAGGCTTATGATCCTCAGCTTCCCACATTTGTGACCACCGACACAAGTGACAAAGGGATCGGTGCAGTTCTATCACAGGACTGTTCAGGAGTGGAATGTGCTGTTTCCTTTTGGAGCCGCCAACTTACATCTAGTGAGCAGAAATATTCTGTTACAGAGAAAGAAGCACTGGCAGCGGTTAGTGCTGTTGAGCGGTGGAAATTATACTTGTTGAGTTCTGCACTAACTAAGATCCTTTCGTAGAGTTATTCTGGCTGCACCGGTGCCTGGATCATGCGGTGGCAAGCTCGGTTAATACCATACTCTTATGTGGTTGAATTTATTCCAGACAACCAACTGGCTAGTACTGATGTTCTGTCACGCCTCCCTGTGACGCTGGATGCCGAGGACGTCGGCGATATAGATGTAATTATAGCATTCCTGGAGGACCAGTCTTCTATCACAGTACAACAAATCAAAGAGGCAACAGCATGCAACGAGGAACTAACATCACTCAAACAGCACCTGTTATGTGAGTCAGTTAAGCAGTGTCCCTCATTCATCTGGTCCTATTTTCAGTTTGGTCATGAGCTGAGTGAGATCTACGGTGTCATTCTACGTGGCAGTCAACAGGTCATGATGTCATTATTGCTGCGCGGCCGGTGCTTGCAGTGCGGCCACAATGCTCACCACGGCATGGTGAGAATGAAACAGCCTCTACACAGCCTGGCTTGGTGGCCAGGAATGGACTGGGATGTGGAGGACTGTCATGGGTGGAATTTTAGGCCTCGTGACAGAGGTGAGAATGTCATGGGTAAGGAATGCGGGGCCCTGTATAGTTTTCTGTGTCTACGTGCACAGGTGGGGACGCTTCATTAAGCCGAATATTTCTTCGGTGAGTCATAAAAGTAGACGTGCCTGCACCAATCAGATTGGAGCATTTCAGACAAGGGAGTGTGTTAGAACCAAAATGCTTTATATCCATGGGGGGGTATTATCAGGCTGGGAGACATTTTCTGCATGCAAGCAGGTCTACTTAATTGTAACGATAGTTGCATGATGTGTAACATTTACGCGCATGTTAAATTGGGGTTGTGTTATACGAATTAACACAACCAGAGTGACGCCTTCTGGCAGTTTGTGGCATGTCAGTGACCTGGGTGCGGAGAGACGAGCCGCTCTGACCCCGCCCGGGCAGGCGGTCAGTCTTGGTGGTTCGGCGGCGGCGAGAGGTCAGTTTGGGGGTGAAATTCTTTTTCCACGCTGTTACTCGCGTCGCCATTGCAATCTTGCATAGTCGGGTGGACTGCAGTTGTTTGGTGGCGCGAGGAATTGCGTGGAGTTTCTTTGGGAAGAAACTGGTGGTGATTAGGTGGAGTGAAGGTAAGTGGAGCCACGTGGAGCTCAGCCAAGGTGGTAGCCACGTGGTGGCTGAGCTAGTGAGTGGAGAGGTGGAGTTTAACTGTGTGGTAGCCACGTAGAGGCCTTGCTATGTGGAGTAAGTGGAGCCACGTGGAGCTAGCTAGTGGAGTTGCCTTTGTGTGGAGAGGCTGAGCTAGTGAGTGGAGTATAGCTGTGTGGAATCGTCTCTGAGTGAGACTGTGCCTTGCTATGTGGAGTAAGTGGAGTTGCTACGTGGAAATGAGAGGACCCATATTGCCACGTGTCTCTAAGGGGAGTCTGGTTTTGTCCTGCCTCATGAGAGAGATAAGTGGAGTTGCTACGTGGAAATGGGAGGACCCATATTGCCACGTGTCTCAGGAGGCTGAGCTAGTGAGTGGAGTTGTTACGTGGAAATGGGAGGACCCATATTGCCACGTGTCTCAGGAGGCTGAGCTAGTAAGTGGAGTTGCTACGTGGAAATGGGAGGACCCATATTGCCACGTGTCTCAGGAGGCTGAGCTAGTGAGTGGAGTTGTTACGTGGAAATGGGAGGACCCATATTGCCACGTGTCTCAGGAGGCTGAGCTAGTGAGGTGGAGTTTCTCTGAGCTAGTGTAGTGGAGTTAAGGTGGGAGCCTGGTTTTGTCCTGCCCCCCCTTGTGTTTGTGGTGGAGTCTTTTTGCAGAAACTGACTGTGTGGAAGGACAGAGGTGGATGTGTATATGGATACCACGTCCCCCCCTCAACCCACGCCGCTACATCCACACCCACGCTGCACCTACGCGCCTACTCCCGCGCGCGCCCGCACCCAAGTGTGTACGCTCGCACGCTCACACTACTTCCTCGAGAGTAGAATGGTGTGTGAGTACAGTAAGGACTCGTAAGGCTTACAATTAAGTTTTATAGCCAGGTAGCGAGTGAATGGTGTGTGAGTCTTAATGATGACTTCTTTTTCAGGGTGAGCTTATTTAAATAAACTAAAAAAAGCTTGTCTTACTTGTTTACTTCGCCAAACACTCTGGGTACATTAGATTTAAAACTTAGGAGATACAGAGCCTCCGAAGGTGAGTGAATAGAGGTTGGTGTCGGAAGGCTGGTACTTATCTTACAGTTTTATCATCACGAGTTCTACACATAATATATTGTTACTACAATATGTAAGGAGGGAGAGTAGACAAAAAACCCCCCGTGACAAGGACCTTGTTCGGAACTGTGGCGAGTGTCAAGGTGTTGTCCCAACGGACGACGATGGCACCTCTTCAACCCGTAGGGCTGCTGGACCGGTGCCAGGCAAAACTGGGAATCGACGTGGTTGGGCCAATTGATGGAGCTCCTACATTGTCGCGATATGCCATTACTATGGTTAACTACAGGTCGAAGTGGGCTGAGGTAGGTGTATCCATAATTGATATATCTTTCCTCAGCACAGTGTGGTTGAGAGAAGGTTACCCAGATGAGAAGGTGTCAGACAATGGCCCACAGTTCACCAGCGCAGCATTCGGGGCTTACCTGCTACACCGGGGCATCAAACACACATGCTCAAGTGCTTATTGGCCGAGTGGTATAACGATTTAATTGGACCTTTAAATCATGGCTAAGTTCCGGAACTGTGTGAGACAACGCTTGGCCTGCTACCGCACCACACCCCACCGCACCACTGGGGTGTCACCCGCCGTGATGCTGCATGGACGACCGATGCGACTTGAGTTGCCAGTCTTTTAAACCTCAAACCCTGTGGACTAACCCAACGGGTGAAGCGGCAACGGGAACTGAATCGAAGGCATTACGATAAGTGTCACAGTGTAAAGATGCCTGCCTACATGACGATACCCCACTACTCTGCCCCGGTGCAGGTGGGGAGGCAGGTGGCATAGTCATCGTGCCGCCTTGCTGACGGATCAATATGGAAGGAACACCGCTCACCTCGCTCCAGCCATGTGTCCAGGCGAGAAACACTACTTCTGGGGGCCTATGGATGCTTCAGCAGGACCAGCTTCACCCGACACCCAGGCAGAGGATCCTGGGTCATCTGAGGCTTCGTCACACCAAGTTCCCGAACTCCAAGCTCAAAAATCACCCATGAAGGATCGGGAGCTGTTGCCTATGAGTAGTGGCCGCAGGAGAGGGCAGCCTGACAGGCTGATAAGATCTTAAGTTGTAATGTGTGTAAATTTTAGTTACTTGTCTCCTATGTTATTTAAGGAGGGAAATGTAGTGTAGTGGTTCGGTGGCGGTACTGAACAGTTCGGGTCATTGATTCAATGGAGTGAATAAACGGGACTTGCCTTCAGGTGGTTGCCCTGTTAACATCCTTCCATCCTTGCCACATGCTCAAGACATTATAGTCTCCCTGAATCCTAATTGCCCTGTCTTAGTTACCTCCCATTAAGGTGGACTACAGAAATGACATCAAGAAAGGTTTGAAACATGCAGCCTATATATGGAGTCACGTGTCCTCTGAAGAAACTTTGCAGGTAAACTAATTTAAAATATGTTGTAGGGTAGAATTTATGGAAGGAGATAGCAGGTAGTGCTATAATTAAGGATGGTGTGTGTGACGAAAGTAGTGCAGGCGCGTGCTTAAGAGAATTTAGATTTTCAGGAAGTTGACGGAAAAAAAGCTAGTGTGACGGTGCCTTTAGTTTGGAGTTTTATAATCTTGGCCATAACAGAAGTTTCTCCATTTATTACCGTCCTTACACACTCTAATCCTTTCTCCCTTTCCTCTCATTTACTCTAGCACTCTTCATCCCATTTCACTATAGGTCTTCCTCTTGCACCTACCACATCTATCATACTCTTAGTCATTTCACTTTCCATATTATTTTCTGTAACTTAACCGAATTAGTCATTGATATCCGTAGTCTTGGCAGTTTTACCTGGGCTGGATGGCAAGTGGTCATGTTAGCAGAAGCATGTTTAGACTATCATTAATATCACAGCTATTTTACTTCAAATTAAGAATTATTATTTACCTAGAAATAATGGATATATGTAACTACCACACACATCACCCTCTTCCTTGATCCCTCCTCTATGGTCATCTCCTATGAAACAAATACTTCCATATCCTGGCTTCTGCTCCCTACTCTGATGGCACTCTTCAAATAAAAAAATGTATTGCAGGTGGGAAGGATAATCTTCCACACCATCAACCCTTGAGACTGTTCCAGGAACCCAGCAAATATGCAAAAATTCCATTTAAAGGACAAGATCTTCCAGGGTGGTGTAGTGTATACAGTCTCCGCCAAAAGTTTGTACGTCCCCTGACTCATCAAACGTAAACAATGTTAAACAATAATTTTATATTAATAGAATGGGTACTTACAAATATTTAGTATTGCAAAGGTCTTCCTTTCATCTTCAGGTACTTTTTGAGACCGAATCTGCTAGGTTCCTTAATGTTGTGGGTCAGTATTCTGCCACACTTGTTGCACTGCTTCAATCAGTTGCGGAATTGAGTGTCTTAACTCCCGTTTAATGATTGCCCACAAATTTTCAAATGGGTTTAAATCTGGGGAATTTCCTGGCCAGTCTTTAATGTAGTGAACCTAGCAATCTTGTAAACACTGTTTCACAACATGGGCTGTGTGGCATGGTGCACTTTCCTGCATAAAAATATCAGTCTGACAAGCCTCAAAACACTCTGGTAGGTCATCACATAAGAGTTCTATGTAGGTGTTTTTATTAAGGTTCTCATTTCTTGGCAGCACAACTAAGTTCCCCTGACCATGGTAACCGGAAGCACCCCAGACCATAACACTGTCAGGGAATTGTTCTGTCTTCCTTGTGTAGCGAGGGTCCAGCGGGTCACTGTCACTGTGTCGGTACACATTACCACCTCTGTTCCCAGCCACAGAAAACATTGTTTCATCACTACATAGGACTTGCCTCCACTTGGTTTCATCCCGCTCACAATAATTTCGGCAAAAAATAACCCTATATCTTACTTGGTAACAAGTTAGGCGAGCTGTGATAACTTTGTCTGTCGTTCTCCTGGAGACATGAGTTAGCAGTTGTGGGTTATTTAATTTTATTTCTCCTGCTGATATGCATGGGTTTGCCTCCACTTGCTGCCGCATGAAGTTTGGAGTTTATTGAGTGGTCATTTTTGGTCTCCCAGAACGTTGTCCATGTTCTGGTAGTTCCTTCACACCACCATCCTTAAATCATTTTACCCACTTTTGAACAGTTCGTCCTGCAAATCCAACAATTCTTGAGATATTTTTCACTGACTGTCCTGACTTGAAGAGTGACAATGCTTGCCAGATGCTGTTTTGTAGAGTGCTTGGGATTCTCCATATTTTTATGTGGAGAACTACAGAGTACAGAGAATGAACCGTGTTGAGGAGACAACTCGTAAGCACTTTGAAAAAAAAACAGCAGACTGGATCTACTGACGTCAACCCTCAGGGCGGTTACAGAGCAGAGCGGTGCACTAATACTGTCAGATGAACAATGTCACCACCATCCCACCTTGAGGGAGACACAACACACAGACTGTGTCAGTTAATAGCACTGTGCAAGGGACTGTGCCACAGACCAACTTACGAGTCAAGCTATTCTAACTCATCCTTCGGCCATCACAATTGTATGGGAGCAGTTATATTTATCGTGCAGCACTCATTTAATTGAAAAAATAAGCAATCTAATGAGCCATGTCCAATTGATCAATAATTGCATAACATTGTGTGTGGTGATCACATCATCTAATCTCCCCAGCCACTGACTCTCACCAGATGCTGAGTGATGCATTACGGAACTTTAAAATGTTCACCAGAGACAAGGATGTAAGCCAGATTCTGTTAGAAAATGTCTCACAGTGCCTAAAAATCAAATGAAAGTCTCTTAACTTTTAATACCATATACAGTAATTTCTCAATTATCCGTCGTATAGCAGCCGAGACCATGACGGATAACGTCGAAAGACGGATAATGCAACACTACCACCCCGTAGACCCTTTTAAATCCTAATCCTTTACCCGTGGTGCTGGTAGGCTTAATGGAGATCTTATATGGTCGGCTGTACACTGTACACTGGTACACTGTACAGTCCTCTCCATCGCCGCCTTCCTCTGGCGGTGGTGTAGTGGCGACCAGATCTGCCAATGAAGCTTGTGTGGGCATTGGAGATGAATGGTGGTTGGTGTTTGAGGCCTGACTGCTTCAAATACGTACACAACACAGGAATCTGTACACGATCATGTGTATCCGGCGAAAAGATGGATTGTGCATTTTTTTTTTAACATTAAAAGGGCACAAGATCGTGCGATGGATATCTCAAAGACGAATAATCAAAAGATTACTGTATAATACTTATTAAACCAAGTTTATTAATGTGAAAGGGATGGCTTACTCTTATTGATGCTTGTTGTATCAGGAGGCACAAGAACTTTTGGCGGGGACTGTACGTAGGTGGAACCTTCTGCAACGTTAAATCTTACATTCTTCTCCACCCGTCAGTGCCAAAACTACTAAAGATTCCCTGCAAAATGCTGTAGATTCACCACACATTGTCCTCTTTATGCTTCACCTGTCCAAACTGCTCTTCAACAAAACGCATCTGTGCAAACTGCACCCAAGAACAATGCTTTCTTCCTATATAAATTTGAATCTGAGGTTGCTGCCCTCCACTTGAAATGAGAAGCCTGTCACAGTGGCTACCAACAGATTCCCTTCTCTTGACACATCTTTAACACTACCTTTCCCTCTACTACATCCCCTTCTCCCTCCTCTCCTACATTTACATTTATCACCATTATCCATAGCTTTCCTACTAGCAATTTTTAATAGAATCTGGATGAACAGACTTTCCCACTACATGGCGTGAAGCCCTTGTCATCCCTTTCCTCAAACCTAACAAATCGGGTAATCTCCCACAGGATTACCAGTCATTGGCTCCTGCAAAAATAATTAAGTGTTAGAATCGGACATACTGGTTGCCTCCTTGCATGCTGTTGTGATATCATTCAGCCACCCAGCATGCACATCATCTTCCTGGTGGTTCTTGCTTTACCACAAAACTCCTACAGCTGCACTTGCTTGAGTCACCGATGAGTCTTGTCTCATGGTCCTCATCTGCCTCTTCTGCCAAGACCTTCAATCTGTTACCAGTCGTCATGGGAAGAAATTTATTATTGTTTCAGCGGACACCATTCCTCATTGGTGTCTCTAGTGCTTACTTTATTCACACTCTCCTCACTGGAGTGAAAGGTGCTTTCTCCCGAGTTACACTAACACACTCGGGTAAACTCACAGTAGCTTGGTTTCAACTAGCGGCTACAGTAGCATAACTTGGTGACTTATCTGTAGGTAAAATAGTGGGTGGTAAGACTCCGATGATGAAAGTGACAAAATCCTGCAAAACATGAAATTTGTTCTTCAGTTAGTCATGCTGTTTCTGCAAGATACACAGACAACATATTGACGATTCTGAAAAGAAATTAGCGGGAATATGCTCACATACATCACATCTAGGCGACAAGCTGCAGCAAATGACTGTTAAGTGGGAGCAAGAAAGGGTCACAGCAGGTATATGGATTAGTGTGTTGTAGAGTCAGGTTGTGCCTGAGGTTTGTTTAGACAAGGGTGGTTGTGGTGGTGTCTGATCTAAAATTTCAAGGTAAAATGTTTGAGCAGAGTTAGTGCAAAAAAATCATGCCTTAGCAAAAAAGAGAAGGTATATGGAGATTGGACAAAAGCTTCTATAGTTTCAGAATATAAAAGAAAAAGCTTATTAAGCTTTACACTCATGCCCTGACAATAGTGGATTCTACTTTTGCGGTTACAGTTTCTCAAAGGACCATAAAAAAATCTGTCATGTTTATTATAGGCTTTGAGCTCTAGGTTATGAGGTCATGTTGATAAAGTATTATGAGGTTGTGATGCATAGTGTTCTCAGGAAGCTGCTAACATACTGACAGACAGACAGACAAATAAACAAAGTGAAAATTTCAGTATAATCTTTATCTTTTTGTTTCAAAAGTTGTGGTGTCCAGTCACTTAATTCAGTGAATGGACAAAACCACTCCAAGTATGACTACATATCTTCATTGTGACATGGTGGTAATAAGTGAGAATGCTACTGAATTTCATGATGTATTAACTGCAGAATAAAAAAAATGCACTTAACTCAGCTGAATAGATCTATACATATAGTGTAGTCCTTAGATCTTAAGTATGTACAAGTACAATTCCGAGCCCGTAATATTGGGGACATCCTGTTCAAATATGAGGAGTCTAATGTGCCTTTCTGAATGACTGTTCACCATGCTGGAGAGTAGATAACATACAAACAAATACATGCCAGATCCTGACCAATCTTTCGTTTGACTAATGATTGTTTCAGGACAATCATCTAGACAAACTATCCAACTGAAGATCACTTGACATTAGACTTGTGTTTGCTTGTGCACTGCCCAGTTCTCAGCATGGAGAGTGATCTTTCAGAAAGGCTCCCTTGTCTCACGTCACACTTGGGCAACATGTCCTCAATAGCATGGCTTACAACTATACACTTCTATTTCAAAAGTTTGAAATATCAACACAATAAGCAATAGCGCCATATGACCTCAGATGTCTGGCGCTTGTTCTTTCTTTTTTTTTTTTAAATTAATAAACTAACTGCCACAATAAGCAATACAATCATAAACATTCAACCATAATAATAATATCATAAGAGTTATTGACCAATCTTTGGGCATTAATTTTGTACTGATTTAGTAACTAACATAACACATAAACATAAAAGGAATGTTCCATTTGATAATAAATTAATATCAAAATCTTATAGCCATGAAAATTCTCATTGATCTATAATATTAAGCAGCTGCCACTTGCCAATAAACTTGTCAACTTAATGAGGACATTTGCCACTGACCAGGTTTATAAACATCATATTTTCATAAAAGGTGCATAAAGCCATCCATCCATCCACCTTTACATTAAACTTAAAAAAAAAATTGTTCAAGAGTAAATTCATGCATAAACTATTGAGTTCTTCTAAACCTGAACCAAGCAAACTACACAAGCCTATACGAGTCTGCAAATTGAGCAATGCTAGGTTACTGTCATGTTCACAACTCTCATATTCTATGGTAATTACAGTTTTAAACCCTGTGATAGAGCTTAAAAAACAATATCACCATATTTTCTGCAGATCATAAAAGGTGACCAAAAGGGACTCGGTGAGGGATCTGGAAAGCCTCTCCTCTGTGTTCTCTATGAAAACACAAGGCACAGAGGGAGTTGAGAGTAATGTCTCTCCAAACCCTAATGACTTTGTCTAGAACTGTTTTACATTGCATTTGCATATTTTATGAATACTTAAAGACAAATAATTACAGAATTCATGCCAATCATAAGAACTAAAAATTTCTAATAAATAAAAAGGTCAACGAATGACCTGCCTATGTTGTATTCACTGAACTCTTTATTCAATAAAGTCTTCTATTTCTTATGACCGGGTTGAATTTTGTGATTACAAATGTCTTTAAGTATCTTTGAAATATAATAAAACAATTTAATTGGGAAAGCAATAAAAAATAAAGTAATAACAATAGAATATCACAGTTGTGAACATATGGCAGTAGCCTATCAGTGCTTAGTTTCTAGACTCGTGTAGGGTGATGCAGTTTACTTTGTTCAGGTCTGGATGAACAGACTATAGAACTTTGTTGTATTATACCAAAAACAAAGTTATCCTCGTTTCCTTTTATTTGTATATTTAATTCAAGGTTAATTATAAAGTTAACCACTTATTCCAAAATAAAAATTCAGGGAAGGTGTAAGAATGATGAACTTTGTAATAAAAAAAACAATACAAATATTGCAATTTCTCAAAGAACAATGATGGCAAAAGTGACAATGACAGTTGCAAATCAATCTAATAGTTGTAGCAAAAGTCTAGTTTTAGGAGGTATTTCACATTAACTTGGGCAACATCATAAACAATGAACTCATTATATAAAAGAGATGTATTTTTGACACCTGAAGCTACACCTTTACCCATAGGAACCACCAGTCCATCGTCCAATGTCTTGGTGTCCTTGGGGTCAGGATGAGTACGACCCACGCCCTTGGTGCTGTGTTTGTTAGCAGGAAGTTTCTCCACGTAGTCTGCACCCATTCTTTCATACCTAAAAGGATATGATTGATATATGCTTGGTTATCTTATTTCCTTAAAAGTATTGTTTCTGGAAACGTGTGAAAAAATAACTAAAAATATAAACATGTATTCCTCTCAGGATATACATAACAAGACATTTAGTTCTTAATTTATCTATCTACATACCTAGCCAACATCAACTTAAATAGGGATAGCCGAGACAAGGTAGACAAACACATACCCATACATACATACATACACTTCTCTCACTTAGCCCAAATGCCCCTAGAGGTAAAGGTGAGCCCTACAGTGTGGAGCAGGGCAGGCATCACCTCCACACTAGG
>JAPQNM010000044.1:23629650-23649650 GCA_029783475.1 Metacarcinus magister | reverse complement strand
TTAATGGAAAATATGTTTAATTTCAATATATTAATGGTCTTTTAGCTTAAAATATGCATCATGTATTAAATAAATGCAGTTTTTTTATGCCAAAATATCACGTGACTATGGAACGTGCTGTGATTGGTTGTGACGTCAGTGTAGACCTTGCTGGAACCACGGCCCAGCTGATAGACAGGTGACTGTGTTTACTTGTGCTTTTTTGTCCCTATAAACCTGTCTCAGGCAAGCAGACAGTATTATCATTGCTTTGTGCCAATGTGAAAAAGCACCTCGAAGACAACACCAAGTAAATGTTTTATAAGTGTGCTGAAAAATAAGAAAATAAGGAGATAGTGATGGGAGTCTGCTCGTCGCGTCTTCCCAATGCTGGATTACAACTGCTACTGCTGTTATTTATACCTTCTGTCATTCTTTATTTCTTTCCTTCCTCTATTATTCACTTTTATTCGCCCTCCTTCCTTCTTCCCTTTCCTACATCCATCATTTATTTATCTTATTTTACATGATTTCACCTTCTTCCTTCTTATCTCTCTCTTCCTTCCTTCCTTCTTGCTGTGACGCTTTGTTGTGACAGAGGCAAATTTTCCCTCCCTTCTTATTCTTGCCTCCCCTTCTCCCTCCCTCCTTTCATCTCTTTCTCCTTCCTTTTCAACACTTCTCTCCTTCCTTCCTTCTGGTCAACATGTCTATCCTCCTTTCCCTCCCTCCCTCCTTCCTTTCTTCCTTGATTTTTGTATCCATTCACCCCTCTTCCTCCATGACAGAATGCAAATGATGCTTGTGATTCTAACAGAAATGGGACGTGAAATGAAGTGATTTAAAAAACTGGAAGGGAATAGATGGTGTTATTGCTAGGACTGTCTGGGGAGACGAGTACAAGGATGATTGACGCGGTGAAAGAGTTTCTGAAGAAAATGTGGTATGCGAGATCTAGGAAATAGGGCGTGTAATTAGAGTATGCATTTTTTTTCCTGTGTGCTTTCCATTTTTCTTTCCTTTTCCCCCTCACAGGAGCTGCCGATATGAAGGCCTGACTTGAGGGAAACTTCAAGATCAAGATTACACCGCACGGCCACCATCATGACGTCAGTGTTCGGATGACTGTGACAGGGAGAGTACGCAAGTCTGATCCACGGCCACCAAGGCGACTTCATTTATACTTTTTCATACTGGTTATTTGTTCACTTTGCATTCTATGGCACCATATTATAAGCACAGTTATGGACTACGAAGGATCATAAACAATAATAAAGGTAAGTTTACAGTCGCTATTGGACAAGACATAAAAATAATTAATAAACATTTCTACCTTCAACGTATACCACCCAGGGGTAACTTTTTGGCATTTTTTGAGTGAAAAAAGTGAGCGTTATATGCCGCAAAATAGAGTACTAAGGACAGAAAATTAGTGCATGTCCAGATCATGAGAAAGAAATCAAAACAAAAATAGAGATGGGATGGAGTCCTTTTGGTGGGCAACACAATGTTATGAAAAGTAATCTTCCATTATCACTGAAGAGAAAAGTATATAATGAATGCATTCTACCAGTTCTAACATATGGATCCGAAACCAGAGAATTACGAAAGCTCTGGAAAGAAAATTTCAGTGCCCAATGAGGAATGGAGAGAATAATGTTTGGCATAACATGGAGAGATATGAAGAAGCATCATGGATCAGGAAGCAGACCAAAGTTGAAAACATCTTGACCACAATTATAAGAAAAAAGTGTACAGGGTAGGACACGTCTGATAAACAATAGATGAACTGAGAAACAGAATAGCAACCCAGGGATGGTAAAAGAAGGCAGGGCAGAAGTGGAGGCTCTTTTCCCATGGCCATCACTTTGGGGAACGTTCCAAGAGGTGATGTGTCAGAGACAATAGATAGAATTCTTCTCATACCAGAGATCTTTGGTCAGTTTTTTCCATTCCAATCTATCTATCTACCTATTTTAAGCATGATTCTGACTAGAAACAGGATAAACATAACCTGGGAAACCACACCTAATATAATTATTATACTGCAGTGTATTTTGGATGATATTTTGGGCATCAATGTCCCTAGTCAAGTGAGACCCACCTCAAATTCCACCAGGGATTTCTTCATGGTGTCTACATCAAAGATCAGCGCCACTAGTTCCTGGACGGGCTTAGGCAGCTTGCTTTTGGATCCTGCTACCAGAGGCTTTTGAGCAAGTTCTTCATCCTGAAATTTTTGTATGCAATAGAGAAATACACATAAAATCAGATAATATACTCCACTGAAATAAGATGATACTTAACTGCATATTTTCCATTACTGTAATGTTTAAATTCAAAATTTTTGGTTGAAAAAATATAAGATCATATGCCAATCTCATGAAGTATTGAGTAGGAAAGTGCTGACAAATATGATTCCTGCTTTCTAAAAGTGAAAGAAGCCATTTTAAGATGGAAGAGTGATAGTGTCAATACCTTGTAAGTGAATCATAGTAACTGTAACTAACAATAATAAAGAAACATATTCTTTCAGATTGGCATACACACGGATGTTTGCTGGCTACAGCTCTTCCTGGCACACTCTTAGGGTCACAATTCTCAGACTTTGCCCATACCTAGTTTGTGATAAGTTACTATGGAGACCATTCAGACAACACCTGACAAGATATTTGAGTCATGGACGTTTTGGCTATGACACACACACACACACACACACTTACAACTAAAGAACATGCAAGAGAAATATAATTTCTTCCTGATGATATACGAACAAGGAGTCAAGAAATACGTTCCATATATAAAGTAAAAGAAAAGTAAAAAAAAAAGTGGTTTAACAGAAAGTGTGAAAGAGCTGAAAAGAGAAGAGATGAAGCATAGAAAGGAATAATAATAATAATAAAAAAAAATAAAATAAAAAAAAACAAACAAACAGGAAAGGAAAGAAGAATATAAACTAGAAAGGAATGAATATGTAAGGGTAAGAAGAGAAGAAGAGAAGGAAGAATCAAAGCTGTTTTATAAATTAATCAATGGAAAAATAAAACAAAGAAAATATAACTAGATTGAAGGAAAATATGGAAATATATGAGAACCTGAAAGAAATGAGTGAAGTACTAAATGAGAATTTTCAGAAAGTATTTACAACTGTATCTGATTTTAGAAATCCACAAGGACAAAAGAGAAAAAATGAGATGTGGGAAATCAGGGTAAATAGAGAAGAGATAAACGAAATGATGAAGGAATTGGATAAAAGAAAAGCAATAGAACCAGATTGAGTATCAGGATACATCTTGGAGTGTAGACAAGAAATGTCTGAACCAATTCATAATATAATTGAGTGTTCTCTCAAAACAGGAAAAGTCTCTAAAGAATGGAAAAAAGCTGATATAATGCCAATTTACAAAAATAGAAACAAAAAGAACCACTTAATTATAGACCAGTGTCATTGACCAGCCTAGTCTGTAAGGTATGTGAGAAGGTCATCAAGAAACAATGGACTGAATACTTAGAAAGAGAAGGAATAATAACAGATAATTTGGATTCAGAACAGGAAGGCCATGTGTCACCAACTTATTAGGTTTTTACTCAAGAGTGATAAATATAACACTAGAAAGAGATGGATGGGTGGATTGCATATACTTAAACTTGAAAAAGGTATTCAATAAGGTGCCATTGGATGGAACACTACCTGAAAGGAAGGGAAATGAGAACAGTAGTAAAGGATGAAAAATCAGAATGGAGGGAAGTGAAAAGCGAAGTACCACAGGGATCAGTTTTGGCACCAATCATGTTTTTAGTATAAGTAAATGACATGACAGAAGGAGTAAGCAGTTACATAAGTCTGTTTGCAGTTGATGCCAAATTAGTAAGAAAGATAGGAAACCACAAGGATTGTGAGGAGCTACAGAATGATATAAACAAGATATATGAATGGAGCAAGACATGGTAAATGGAATTAAATGCAAAAAAATGCCACGTATTGGAAATGGGAAAGAGTGCAATAAGACCCTTGTAGATATTTAAGTTAGTACAAAATATTATATCAATAGTAAAGGAAGAGAAAGATTTGGGAGTGGTAATACAGGACAACTTATCACCAGAGAAACATATAAATAGAATATTTTGGGACACTTTCAGGATGCTAAGAAATATACAGATGGCTTTCCATTTCCTTAATAAAAGATATGATAAGAAAAATTATAACTTCAATGATTAGACCAAACCTGGAACATGCAGAAGTAATATGGTCCCTTCAAAAGAAAAAGCATGTATTGAAATTGGAAAGAATACAGAGAATAGCAACTAAGATGGTGCCAGATTTGGAAGACCTAACATATGAAGAAAGATTAAAAGAAATGCACCTAACAACACTAAAAGAAAGAAGAGAAAGAGGTGACTTAATCACAATACATAAGTTGATGAACAACCTGGAGGAAACAGACATAAAAGGTCTAATATTGAAAAGTAAATAGAGGCTAGATACTTGAGAGGACACAAGAAAAAATTACAAAAAGAAATTTGTTTGAACGATACAAAAAAGTAGTTTTCCCCAAAGAAGTATAGATACTTGGAATGGACTGAAGGAAGAAGTGATATTGACAAAAAATGTAAATCAACTGAAAGAAAAACTTGATAAATCAAGCAAGATATGGAGACAGGACGACATGAGTGTAGCTCAGGCCCTGTATACTTGTACAACTAGGTAAATACACACACACACACACACACAGGTTCCTAACCCTTTACACTTGTTGCTTTTGATAGTCTTTCATGACACTCAATAAACATATAGATATGTTCTTATTGCAATATCTCAAGGGGTTGAGAAGTAATAATGAATAAGAGCAACAAACATTTAAATGTTCCCATTACTCACCTGACCATAGTCAATATCCAGAGGGTACCAACAGCCTGGCACCTTTTTGAATTCTTTAGCTGAGAAACGATTGCCAGTCTTTTCTTCATACAGTCCTTCAAACTGGGTAACAGCATCATTGAGATCCTCTGTTTCCTCCAACTTATCATTACCAATAGTTGTGCCAATGCGGCCCCATGAACGAAACACCCACCAGCTGGAGGAAAAAGTTCAAATGTTAAGATCTTCATCAACTAAATAGAAGAATTACTAAAAACAAAGATCAGGGCTGGATTAACCTATACGCTAAGTATGCCATGGCGTAGGGCCCCAAGCACTGAGGGGCTCACACACACACACACATAGATACACACACCAAAGAAAGAAAGAAAGAAAGAAAGAAAGAAAAGAAGAAGAAAAAAAAAGTTTTTCTACCCTCTGCGGAATTTTCCTTTCTGGGTTTAATTCTGCCTTCCCGTCGGGGGACTCAAAATTATTACATAGCGTAAATTCAGAATATTATTGCTGTTACGTTTGCTGCCGCTGCCAACAACGCGGACACTCGCAGCAGTGTGGGTTCTGGTACTGAGCTGGATCCACAGGCCTAGTTTGCTTTTTCCCAGAGGATCTACTGTAAGAAACTGTAAGAAAACTTGATAGACCCGACCCATAATGGCCCTCCCCCACATCATGGGAATCCCGGAAATGCCTGGAGCTGCAGCCTTAAGCATATTAGTACGCTTTGTTGGACTGTTGGTTGAAAAATTCTGGGAATAATAATAATGAAAATAATAATAATAATAATAATAAAAATAATAATAATAATCGACGATTCGATATTTGCTATCAAAAATCTCTCTGTAACGAATGGGTGAAGATGTGTTGTCTACTATATGTGATGAAGTTCATGATGCTAAATACTTTTCCATATGTGTTGATTCAACACCTGATGTCAGCCATAGTGATCAACTGACTTTCATTGTACGATACATCAATAAGAGTGGATGTACTATAGAGAGATTCTTGAAGTTTCTTCCCATTCTCAGCCATTCAAGTGAAAGTCTTCAACAAGATGTACTGAAAACTCTCCATGAAATGACTCTTTCCCTCAATGACTGCAGAGGTCAAAGTTATGACAACGTTGCAAATATGTCAGGGAAATATGCTGGTCTAGAAGCAAGAATTAAGGAAATAAATCCATTAGCAGATTACATTCCATGTGCAACACATTCTTTAAATCTAGTTTGGATTGCCAGTGTCAACTGTTGTCTGGATGCTTGCAATTTCTTTGGGCTTGTGCAGGAATTATATGCATATTCAGTTGGATCAACAAAACACTGGAATTTACTAACAAAGGGATTGTCACCTAATGAAAATGTTAGAATTCTAACCATAAAAACATTATCATCCACACGTTGGCATTTCCATTCTGAATCAGTGAAAGCACTGCACATAAATTACTCTAACATCTATGCTATGTTAAATGAAATTGTAAACAATGAACAAGTAAAAGGAGATGCTCGACTTGCTGCATCAGTTTTTGCAGAGAAAATGTGCCTTCTTAAAAATGCATTTATGTGTGTTTTTTGGAACAAGATCCTACAGCGCTTTCAGAAAGCTAGTATTTTTCTCCAAAGCACGAATATTGATATCAACATGGTTGTATCATTGTTGCTGAACTTCGTGATCAATTTGATGAACTGGAGAATGAAGCAAAGAATCTCATGTAAAGTGTTCAACAGCTATATGTATCGGAAAAGGTACCAAACAGAAGACGACGGCGTCAAGCTGATGATTCTGCTGAACCTGATGCAGATCTTCAAGGTGCACAAAAATTCTGTGTATAGAGTTTGTTGTCATCATTGACAAGTTACTTGCAAGTTTAGCTCAATGTTGACAGGTTTATCACCAGATATCTGACCACTTTGCCTTTATCAAGTCATTGAGGGAGAATGATGCTGCACACCTCAGAGTTGATGTATCCAGCTTGGTGAACAAATACATCAATGACTTGGAACCTCACTGCGAAGATGAATTTGTAACTTTCTCAGCATTTGTAACCCATTTGAAGTTGGATCGTGATCCTCACGTCCTTTTGAAATACTTGAGGAAGAATCCAGTTATAGAGTCAACATTTGCCAATGTTTCAACTGCTCTGCGATTGTTCTTAACATTACCAGTCACATTCTGTGAAGGTGAACGTTCATTTTCCAAACTCTCTTTGATAAAAAAGATTTTGTTCAACAATGACACAAAAACGACTGAATGCCTTATCTGTGATGTCAATTGAAAATGATGTCACCTCCTCAATGACATTTGAAACCATCATCGAATGGTTTTCACAAGCAAAATCAAGAAAACGGCATTGGTGTAGCTATATTTATGTATATATGTATGTATGTATGCTGCTAATAGAGAATAATAAAGATGATGACAATCTGTTTAAATATATTGTATCATTAATTCATTCTGATATCTAGGACTTTCACATACTGTGACATACAGAACACAAACACCTTACCATTTACACCACCAACAAAGTTATAAATTCTGCACATGATTTTGATTAATATCTAGTTGCTGGATAAATAAATCCAATCATGTACTGAATTCAACTGCACTATGCCACTATGGATAGCAGTGGGGCTCTGGGCTCATATCAGAAAAGATCAGCTGCCTCACTGATATGTTCCTGAATCTTAACCCGTAGAGTGCGCAATAGGGGTTTTCCAGTCCATCCGTGGGTGCGCAATTATGAAGTTCCTACAGCCTGAGCTGTGGCTCGCACTCTACGGGTTAATACCCATCTCACAACAAATATAATTAATGTAAGTGTGTGATCCTCCAGGATAGAATACTGGACTTAAAATGTATCTTGTGGTCTCAATAGGCCTCAAAATGTACCAAAAAGTTCATAAATATAAAAATTTTCCTGGGGGGCTTACAGCGCCCCCCCAGCTTGCTGCAAGGGCTCGCTTTGCTCGCCACCCACCCACCTAGTTACGCCCCTGGGAGGGTGGCCTAAACCTGTAGCTGGAGTAGGGCCCACTGTAAGCTTAATCCGACCCTGACAAAGATTAAAAGAAGTTACTGCTACAATGAAAAAAAGTATTCCCCAATCAATCTGTCTTTTTCTCTATAGCCTCATAACCCTCCAGAGACTTCCCTCAAGGTGGCCATGGCAAAAAAAGTCTCCATCTTTCCCCATTTTGGAATTCCCTCACTATGTGGTCAAAGCCTTGCCTGTCGTCTCTCCCTCTAATAATTATCCACACAATTTATCCACTTCACTGGTGGCCTTCCTCTTGCATTTCCCTCTTCAACTTCACTCATGTACTCTCTCTTGACAAACTCCTCAAAATGAGTCTAACCACCTTAATGTACGGCACTTTACTCATTCAACCACTCTACAATTTATTCCCTTTGCTGCTGCTACTGCATCCAGGCCAATGTTCTCATACACTTTGTCACAGGTGTCTGCATCTCATCTTGACAGCCAACATGCTCCTCTAATCACCAAGTGAGTAGCCAATGTTACTATGACTACTACTATGAATAATGAGAGCGTTATTATGGAGAGAGGGAGGGAGGGAGGGAGGGAGAGAGAGGGGGAGAGAGAGAGAGAGAGAGAGAGAGAGAGAGAGAGAGAGAGAGAGAGAGAGAGAGAGAGAGAGAGAGAGAGAGAGAGCAGGTAGTGACCCCTCTCTTATTAAATCCAGATAAAATCAAATCAGATGCTTCCTTGCTTCATCCACTCTTCATCACAATTAGTGAGGTAATAGTACCTTGCACAGAAAGGATGAGGAACTAGCGCCATCAACCTTTTAGCCCAGCACATAATTCTGTATCTAGTTATTTCATATGAGTCTGCACATTGGGAACAGACTTTAGAGTAATTTTTGCTGTAATAAACTTTTGATTAATCATTTATTCCCATTGGAAATAACTAGATACAAACTCCTGTGTTGCCTTCTTGCCCTGATGATGCTGATGAGGAATATGCAACATGATTAGAGAATTAATGAATTTAATTAATTAGTAAATTATTTTTACAAATTTAGAGCATACCTGTTCTTTCTGTCACTCTCCAAAACTTGCAACTTGTAATAGGAGTTTGTCCCTTTCATGATGTTTACCATTCCCAGTACACAATTATATATCTTACTCCCTCTCTGAAAGAAAAATTAGCTGGTAAGTAAATTGTTGTTTTGAAGTCAAAAACTATCATTAAATGATTCTCACGTACACAAAACAAAACACCTGTTTCATGTTATCACCTCTTAGGATATGTCACCTCTGAACAGGGATGGGGTAAATTCAAGTACCTAAATACAGATTTGTAAACAAATATACAAAAATCAGACCAGCTAAGGTAAAATCTATCAAAGTCATAAAGGCAGCATCACTATTCATGCATTCACAACTGCTCTCCATTCATCTCTATCAAGCACAATCATTCTTCCTTGCTCCACAAGCATCCATCTTGTTCTTTTCACACTACCCTTCCATCTCACTTGTGGCTTTACTCTCAACCTTACAACTCTGACACCAGATCCAGTTATAATTTTTGTCAATTGTTCCTCCTCCATTCTCTCCACATGCCCAAACTACTGCAACACGCTATGCTCGATCAGCTAACACTCTCAAAACCAGTTCTCCTTTTCACTTCCTCATTTCCCACTTGGGATGTTATGACAATTGTAATGCACTATCCAGATAATGATTGCTTTACTTGCCCTGAATAGTGAATACTTGAGAGGTAGTGTAAGAGGACTGCAATATGCATACTTTACCTGGTACACATGAGCCGTATCAACCAAACCAGAATCTGGGTCCACTGCAGCACCTCCCTTTAATTTGATCTTCTGCTTGTCCGGTATGCTCTTGGTGAAGCGGGACTCTATGAGGAGAAGAGGCAGGTTCAAGAACTTATATTCTTCAGTCTTTAGCTCAGCCAATCAATTTTGAGATGTTTTAGTAAATGACTGTAAAGCTCCATGTGCTCAACCCTATACCAACAGGGCAGTATGCACACAACACTGCATATTCTCTTGTTATTATATATTTAACTAGCATAGCCTTTGCTTACATAAATTGTGTATAATGTTAAAAAGGGTGTTTCCCCTAACTTCATTATAATCCCTCAAAGATATAAGGTACAAATTACTTACCAGCTTTTGAAGACTTGGAAGGAAAAACTCGTTCTTGAACCTGAAATTATAATAATGAATATTGGTTACAATCAATCAATGACAAGTTGATGTGGTAGTAAACTATTTGAGCATGGAAGTAGTCATAACATCCATTCTCCACACACACACACACACACAAAAGAGAGAGAGAGAGAGAGAGAGAGAGAGAGAGAGAGAGAGTGAGCCCATCTCTTCTTAACTGCTTCCATTTCATCCAACATTGCACCATCCTCTCCCTTCACCCTTTCTTAATTTCCAAATGTTCCCTTCCTTCCAAAACCTTTTCTTTTTCTCCTGTGAATTTTCCCTCATCTTCCTACCCCTCTTTTTATTCACAATCACTTTATTTGAAATTGCAGCCATAAGCTGAAAATACAAATTTTGAAATGTAAAATTATGTGATGAGTGGAAGACTTTAAACAAGAGAGTAGTTAATAAGATAGTAAAGGCTTTGTGATAGATTGTGTAGGATGGGCCCAATATAATCTCACAGGACAGATGCCAAGCTTTGTCCAACCGCCAGCTGGGCAGAATCAAGGTAGCAGATGCACCTGCTAGCAGTTCACATCCAGGGGCCCCTTGCCCTGTGCGCCAGCAGGTGACCGACCTGAAGAAGCAACTGACGTGCCCTGTTGTTGGGTTGGTCAAGGACCACCTTCACATAAGAGGCATACAAACACTCGCTGCTGGCAGCAGCGAGTGTTTGTATGCCTCTTATGTGAAGGTGTGTGGGTTTGTAGCAGCCTGCTGCTGCTACAAACCCACAACACTGCATGGCACACCACCTTCACAAGCCAAGAAACATCAAAACAATACCCATCACACATTATCACATCAATTTTATCATCACTCCCATCTTGTCCTCCATGAAGCATATTCTTACCCAGACCATCTACTAGGCCATCCAGTCACTGAAGGACAAAATTCAGCTGCTTCCCTTCCTTGTGAGGGCAGAGTTTATCTGGCCAGACTATGGTGTGGACACCACCCAGCTCTTCTGAGCTATCAGAAGACTGGATCAGTCCATTGTGGATGTCTGTCTGGGATGTAATACAGCATCCCACACAATCAAACATATTACAGAAGACTGCATTGCACTGCAGGTCTCAAAGCCTCTAGCCATAAAGCAAAGGAAACACAAGCCAACAACACAACAAACGCTCCATGAAGGTCCTGTGAGAAAACAGGTCCAGGCCGTGGCCTGTCTTAGGAGCTCGGGGCTGTTTGACCAAGAAGCCTGAGGAACAACAACAAGGACAATGAGACCTGGCATCCTGCTGGCTGTTTGACTTTTTTTTTTTTTTTTTTTTTTTTTTTTATAACTATGATTCTCTACTACTTTCTACTCTAGGATAAGGACAGACCACCTAGTTCCTAGTTTGGACCCTAAGGTCTATGTGGTCTGAATGTCAATGTAATTCTATGTATTTTATCTCTCTCCCCCTCCTTATCAAGCGGTGCCCTCTCCTGATACTCACATTCCCACCCCAGGAGGCAATGCTCTTCTTGGGTATCATGAGCAGGGCTCCACCCTTCTCCACTTCTTCCAGGAAGTCTTCACCTACACAGTGCACATCCAGAGACTGGGCTAGGGCAATATTCTTGTCCGTCCCACCAATATCATCTAGGAAATAAACTTTTTTATTAGAGACTGGTGCTGAGAATAAAATGCTTAAAATAACATATGATGGGAATACAAATATGCTTAGAAAATAGGCAAAAATTCCTTGTTATCCAACAATAATAACTATGTGCTCAACTTTGAAGGTTGAACAGTTTTCAGAAATTACAAAGGCAGTGGAATTAGGTGAGATATAAGAAAATGATGGTTAGTAGTGTATTAGAGACTCCGTTTAACACTGCACTGTAGATATAGATTGTGGTACAGTGATGGGCTATGTAAACCACAATATTCACTAATCAATTCATTCATAAGTGGTCAGAAACTTAATGGTTGTGAACACTGAGGGTATCGGGTATATGAAGGAGGAAGGTATTAGTTCAAGAACCAGATATTACATTAAAAAGGACCAGTTTATGATGAAAAAATCTAACACAGAATAAAGTCAATAATGAAATCAAGGGTTTAGGCTTAGAAGTGAAAGACCAATAAATGTTTAGGCTTGGATAAATCAGACCAACAAACAATATGATTAACAAACTCATTTTACCTGGAGTGGTTATAACAGCAGCCGTTTGTTTTGTAATCTTTTTCAATACTTCTCCACCCAACTCCTCCACCTTCTCCTTCAGCCTTTTCTTGTCCTTAGATGAAAACTTTTTCCCTATGATCCCAAATTTCATCCCTTCCAATGGTTTGTTTGGATCAGATAAGGTAGTCCTGGAGGCAATGCATAAGTTGGTTAAATTTGAGATAAGATTATGCCAAGATGCAATGTAGTTAACTGTATCTATCACACAACATTAGTCTATTATGAAAGTTTAGAACATCACCACATTAAATTCCAACATGAACAGGGTGACTCATTCCCCCCCTCCTCCCCCCAAAAAAAACCCCTGATCACTTCAACAAAATGGATCTTAAAGGCATGGAATTTGGAGAAGTATTATAAATCCCTATATCTCAGAGGAAGGATCGAACTGTATTAGTTAGCATTGGGGTTTTCCCTTGTTATTTTCTTACTGATACAGCCTCCACTAAACTGTGTGATATATTATGTTGTCATGATAATGCACTGAAAACACATAGTCACCCATTTTCTTTCTTCTTGGCCATCTCTGCACTAGTTGGTCCACGGTCAACCCACACCCTCTTTCCAATTCCTGGGAACTTGTATTTGGATCTGGAAAAATGGTAAATGACTTTTCAGGAAATTTACATCAGTACATATAACATACATCTACCTGTCTATCTATATAACAGGCCGATATCCACTAAAAAATGGGAAAGATGAGACAAGGAACACATACACACACACACAGACTCATGCATTCACCCCTGCCCTCCACTCACTTATATCACACACAATCATCCTTCCTTGCTCCATGGACATTCCTCTTTTAATCAAGGTTCTTTTCACACTGTCCATCCATCCCAATCATGGCTTTCCTCTCAACCTCACACATCTGATGCCATTATCTTCTTTAACAACTAGTCTTCTTCCACATTCTCTTATGTCCAAGCCACCTCAACACACTCTGCTCTACTCAACCAGCCAACTCTCTCTTAACCAGTTCTCCTTTGCACCTCCTCATTCCTCACACAGTCAATGCATCTTACTCCACTCAGACACCTGATCTCCATTTCATCTAATCTCTTCTCTGCTACTCCCATATTCCACATTTCAGCTCCATACACTGCAGTTAGCATGGCAAAGAAAATTTTAAGACAAAAATGAGAATCAGGCTGAAAAGCAAATTGTCCAAGAAATGTGTACTTGTATGAATATAATTATAATGACTGATCCTAAAGTGAAGAAGAGTAAGACAAGACAGCAATAAACAATATTTAGTACTAACAGGTAAGGAATACACTCCTTTAGCTCCTCGGGCACCTTGAATGGGCACCGCTTGGGTTCCTTCACCACATTGGTACACCTTGTCCATTCAGTTAAGTTGCCATGACATACATAACCTTTGCCAGACCTGAAAAAATAAAGTTTCAACACTTTAATTTGCAAAACATGCCTCAATGAAGAAAATATATAACTCAAACTCTTACCAAAAAACTAGTATATCTATGTGTATATGCAAAGTTGTCTTCAGCAATCCTAATCCAAGAAATTCTATGATACATTTTTGAAGATAAAGTTTTACTTGTAAAATAGATTAATGAGTGAAGTGATACCATTGGTTTCTTGAGTTCAGGTACACCCTCGGCTGGTGATAAATAAAAAAATATAGAAAAGAAAGTTATTGCTTAAAAAAGATACTTAAACAAGTGACGTGTAGGAGATACATTCATCCTATATATTGTGTTATGATAAGCTTGCAATATCTTGTATCTTGATGGTCATGGTCACATTAAAGAAATCAATTTTACCTGCAGAAAAATACACATCTTTTGACAATACATACAACAAACAAGTATATGACAAACTAAAACTAAACTTACTCATATATGAAACCTTCAGTGTTACAGACATCACAGGGTTCAGGAGCTCCAAAGGCCATGATGTCTACAATAACCTCCAGCATCTGAAATGACATAACAGATCAATACCACCATAAATGTTCCTAATCTATCAATCTATTTATGCCCTGTGGTGGTGGCTACAAGATTACTACTACTCTATTCCCTGCAGCTCATTGAAAGCGATAAAAAGGATTGGAGAGAGGGATCTTGGAAGTCCCTCTCTTGTATTCTCTCCTATGAAAAGACAGTACAGAGGGTGAAGAGAAATTAAAGTCTCCCTGAACCCTAAATGCCTTGTCTTGGCTACCCCCTTTTTGATGGCCAGGTATATACATAAATAGGTAGATAGACCCTCAATTTCACTTACATATAATTTCTTCACAAACTCTTCACTCTTCTTTCTCTCCATATGACCAAACCACCTCAAGGTATTTCTTTTCACCCATTCCATTTCCACACTGAATGGATTAAGCATGTCAAAAATGTTATAAAGTCAAAAGTAGAGTGTCAGTGGAAAGACCAAGATGTGAGAGAATTCCAAAGGGACCAAGAAAACAGGAATAAACATTACTTCACGACTTTGCGGCCTGACATCACGTAACGTAACATTATTATTATTATTAGGAGTGGAGGAGGAAAACAATTAGTAAGTGGTGTCAGCAGTAGTGTGTGATGCACTTACCAATGGCATCAAATATTAAAAATTACACTTTTTATTTTTATTTTTCTGAGATGAGGAAGATTGGCTTTGACGTAAGGTATAGTAAGCACTGTGTATCGTTACCTTAGTGTCACCTTTGGGTATGTATTGATGGTTGTCTTCCAGGATAAGTGAGAGATTCTTCTTGGTCAGAGCCTTGGACAACTCATCTCTGTGTCGAAACATGATCTTGTTTTGTTTGCGCATTGTTTCCTCTTCCTCTGTTTTGATCTTTTTGGTGGCTGTGTCAGGTTCATCTTCAGCTTTACGTTTTCTGAAACAACACATTTTGGGTACAAACAACCATTTTTTTTTTATAGTTACATTATTGACCATCCACTGACAACATTCATTAACAAACATTTCCTAATTTTTTTTTCTTTGCTCAGTGTAGATTTCTTCAATGTAAATTATTTTCATGATCCACTCATTGTACAAATTTTTTTTAAACCTCACCTACATAAAAGTAAAAAAATAAATAAATAAATGAAAAATATATAAATCAAATAAAACAAATGTGATAAAAAATAAGAAATAAATCAATAAACATAGAAATGGAACCTTAATGCATTCATATTTTGATTGATAAAAACAAATGACAAAAAAATTTAACACAATGTACTTACACTTCTATTTTTTTCACCTTTTCCTTAATCATCTTCTTATCATCAGCAGAAAGGGTAAAAAAGCCGGGCAAATTTTCCCCACTATCAAAGAACTCCAACTCAGCTCTCTTCTTAATGAAACAATCCACGTGGTGCCAGCGGTCAACTGGGCCGTACATTCGGGCGCGTTCATCATCAAAGTCTTTCTTGCTGATCCTTATTTCGTCCTTTCAGATGAATAGAACAATAAAAATGGAAATCATCACCACCTTGGCCTAATAAAACATATACTGTGGGAAGCATCCTTATAAGAAACACAATTACCGGAGAATATTGAAAATCTCAGATATCAAAAGCAGTCAGTGATATAATAGATTTTCATATGCACTCAGCAGGATAGGTGAGTATGCTTAGAAACATTCCATAAATAGCTTTACCACTTAATCCTCCATTTTTTTCCCTCAAAAAAATACCTATTGAATTATAGGTTACGTGTTAGCACTCGCAGCGTCTTATTAAAATTTTGTACATTAAGACTAAATACTGTGCATTATTTCTTGTTTTTATACAGTTAACTTAGTCTTTTTTCATGCATACCAGGTGGCTTTAAGAAAAAAGTAAGGCAAATTAATTTGACCCAAAGTACAATAAACAGTAATTAACAAACTATTACAAAACACTTAAACAGAAGAGATGTTACAATAAAAACTACATACCTTCAGAATTTTGTCTTCACATTGTCTGCATTTTGCCCGTCCACTCTTTGCATATTCAATTGTGTAATCCTTAAATGCTCCACTGGCAGATCCCTTCCCTTTCTTGCCTCCCTTGCCGTTAGAAGTACTTGCACCTCCTCCTCCTCCTCCTCCTCCACCACTTTCTATGAAATAAGGAAAAAACAAAAAAATTTAATAAATCAAATGCATCTCTGTTCTCAGCTTCATCAGTATTTTTTTATAAATTCAAATTCAAATTAAATAAAATGAATATTCCTATGACAGCTAGTAAATTACTGTATTTCCTGGCATATAATAAGCACTTTTTACACTGAAAATTAATGCTTAAAAAGCATGCTTCACATAATATGATGAAGAATCAAATTATGTACTTGTAAAGGTAAGGATGGGACCACAAATACCAATTTTTTTACTGGAAGTAATGAATGCCACCAATACCTTCATTATTATTGCACCTGATTTTTAAGTCTTTCTGTTGACTGAGGCTTAAAATCACATTTTTCAATGCATTGGTGTGCACCTAGTGTTCCTAAGCTACAATGGTTATGCCTGTGGAGTACTGTTCTAGTTATTAGAAAACGAATGATCTTGTGAGGTGGCAAGATAACTTCCTGATGTTAATGCAATGGTTGAGCAAAGTGGGCCATCATGAAATTCCTGGACCATGTTCACCTTGTGCACTGAACGGATATAATTCCTTGTCAGTCTATGTTTAATGACTACACTAAGCACCTTTCATGTCCTGAACTAACTGAAGTAGCAATATAACAGTTAACCAACAATTATACTCACCAACTTTGGCTTTGATTTTCTGTTGGTCTTCCCATCTCAAGGAATCAAAATGAGCAATGTCGGCTACAGTTTTGGGTCGCTGCTTCCCAAAGAAACACATTTGGTGATACCAGTGAGGCACCTTTCCATCAAACATAGGAGACTGTAATGAATAAACATCGTGAATTAATACTGCAGATTCATGTCAATTCTATAAATCTAACAGGATACAACTTCATTTAAATCCTCAAAACATAACACAATAAATCTAATAAGACTTTGCCTGAAGTCATGTAGCTACGTATATCAACCTTAGTTCCAGGCTGTTTAGGAGTAAGTTATATTCTATACCGATTAAGTAATGCTGTTCATCCCTACGAACACTGTACACTTTACACTTCAAAGAATACATCAAATAATGCAGAAAAGGTAAGCAATAATGCCTGTTGAGACCGCTGACTCTTGCAGAATATTATCCATATCAAGCACTACTGATTGCTGTGGTGCACGGTGTGAAGCAATTTTGTTTGCACGGCTTCAGTAATGCTTACAGCTTACAGATGATTCCCGGGATGGAGGCTATTAATTCCAAGTGCTTAGAGATACGACAGTCGTACCAAGTTGTCATCTGCTATTCCTATGGCCTGTGCCTTATTATGTTAAGTTTGGTTAAGTTCAGTTATATAAGCTTTTTATCCAAAAGTTAGGAACGTGCCGTATCTATAAGCGAGCACTATGAAGATACGGCATTCATTATGTTATGGTTAGATTAGGTTATGTTAAGTACGGTTTGGTTCGGTTATATAAGCTTTTTATATTTTATTACCCAAAAGTTAGGCACATGCCATATCTATAAGTGAGCTCTATGAGAATATGGCTGCCGTACCTGTAAGCTGTGTCCTATTAATTAGCTTGTGAGACTAGGCCCGTAATAGTCTCACAAACTTGGCTCATAGCTTGGGTGTTTAATTTATTGATTTTGGTCTTAAAGTTAAATTTTAGCTTCTGATCCTCCATACTTTATCCAAAGATTTTTCAAAATGTAAAACATTATCACAGCTAATTACTTTCTCAGGTAAATCATTCCAGTTGTCAACCACTCTATTGCAGAAAAGTTCTTCCTGATATTAAGTCTTGATCTCTTCTAATATAGTGTTGGTAAATTTTTACATCTTCACCATAATGGCGTGTGGCTACAAAAAAAAAGAAAAAAAAGAAAAAAAAAGAAAAGAAAAAAAAAGGCGTTTGCACCTGGTCCAACCACCGACTTTTAGTCATAGAAAACATTTGATAACTTCTAAATTAACATAACATAACATAACATAACCAAACCTTAACTTACATTGACAAATAACATTTTTGTTTAAACCAAACTAAACTTTACCTTATTCTCGAAGAGGCCTCATAGAAAACATTACATAAGAACATAAGAATATAAGGAAGCTACAAAAGGCCCAGAGGCCTGCACTAGGTAGTTCCTGTTAATCCTATCCCCCCTTATTACCTACACCCACCTCTCATCCCCATCCATGAAGTCGTCAAGTCTTCTCTTAAAACTCCCTATTGTCTGTGCACCAACTACCTGCTGACTGAGTCTGTTCCAATCATCTACCACCCTATTTGTAAACCAATTTCTGCCTATTTCTTTATTAAATCTACATTTTTCTAGTTTGAATCCGTTATTTCTTGTTCTATCCTGACTACTGATCGTAAGAACTTTTCCTACATCCCCCTTATTAAAACCCTTCACCCACTTAAATACTTCAATCAGATCTCCCCTTACTCTACGTCGCTCCAGTGAGTTGAATATCTCACAAACTAGGAATTTGCGACAGAAATGTAATTAAGAAAACCTTTTCAGAATTCATCAGGTAATGTATTAATATAACCCTGAATTCTCTAGAGCATTCTGGTGAAGATGTAAAATAATACCATATTTTCTTGCTGTGACCCTTGATCCGATAATCCTCTTGGGTAAAATTTTACAACTTCATCATAATGACGTCTGAATACGAAATAAAATGGCGTCTGCACCTCGTCCAATTCCCTATTTTTGGTCATAGAGAACATTAGATGGTTTCTAAATTAATATAACGTAACAAAACCTAAATTAACCAAACCTTAACCTACATTGACAAGTAACAGAACCTTGTTCAAACCAAACTAAACTTTACTTTTCGAAGAGAAGGTCTCACAGAAAACATTGAATATCTCACAAACTAACAATTTGCGACGGAAATGTAATTAAGAAAACCTTCTCAGAATGCATCAAGTAATGTAAAAAATATAACCCTGAATTCTATAGTGTGTTCTGGTGAAGATGTAAAATAATGCCTCCTCTTGTATTACAGAGTTCTACACTAACTTCATCATAAACACCTTGGATAATGTTATAAGCCTCAATAATTTCCCTGCAAATATTAGATTAACTGTAGGCCTATCCTATGTAAATATGCAGTTTTGAAGGTAATCATGGTGGCCAAGTTTCCCCTGACATCGTACAGGTCAAGTGGTCACACTGTAAGGCCGTGACCCATCACCCTTAGTTACTAGATACAGTATTACTGTATTTACAAATCTTTCGTAAGCTTTAACATGTTACACTAATCAAAAATAGCATATTATAACCAGTGCATTACGCCTCCTCCTCTAACAGACGTGATTAACTAATGTATTTTGATACATGTCTACTGCCTAACACGACCATGCATGTTCAGGTCTATACATAAAATGACGAAATACTTGACCTGTCCATGTAAACAGGTTGTAACGAATACAGCAAACAACATACATGACTACCTGAACATGTACAATAACTAATAATTACGTCACATCGTATATTTGTTTGGATATATCAGTATAAAGTGATGTGTTTAGTGGTGCGGGAAGGGAAGGAAGTAGTGGCGGGAGGCGTGACCTCCACCTCCACCCTTGTCCTGCCTCCCACGTGTGTTACCAGGCAATACTAGGGTGACAGCCTTTACCTGCACCATCACAGCCAGCCGCAGAGTGTCCTTTCCAATGTTCTGTTTGCATCCTCGGCAGGAAGCACGGCCACTTTT
>JAPQNM010000044.1:23614650-23624650 GCA_029783475.1 Metacarcinus magister | reverse complement strand
CAAAGTGTAAATAGACGCCATCTTTATGGGCAAGTCACTGTCATAGTGAATATTTATTTGCATTACAGTCGTGTATATAGACACTGTCATAGTGATTAGTTATTTGCATTACAGTCGTGTATATATAGACACTGTCATAGTGAATAGTTATTTGCATTACAGTCGTGTAAATAGACACTGCCATAGTGAATAGTTATTTACATTATGGTCGTGTATATAGACACTGTCATAGTAAATAGTTATTTGCATTACGATCGTGTATATAGACACTGTCATAGTGAATAGTTATTTGCATTACAGTCGTGTATATAGACACTGTTGTGATGCCACGACATAAGCCCCTTTCAAGATTCTTCTTTCTTTTGTTTTGTAAAGAGGTAAAAGAGAGAAAAAGGGGGATAGGTAAATACTAGTTGACAACTCGTCAGGCAGGACGCGCATTTTGGTACGAGATAGCCACGCACCCTCTCTCTCTCCTCGCTCAGTTGTCAGGAAGGAAACATGTATCATCATGGTGTCTGGTTACAGGTGAGGTATTCACGTTCCCTAATATCAAAATTCCCCTAGAATATTAGTATTATCACTCTGAAGGGAAGGTTGTCAATAATATATAGAAAAAATGGAATAATAGTTATCAGTATAGGTGAAATAAGGTAGTGAAATATGGCCTCATGGTCACTCTCTCTCCTCGCTCAGTTGTCAGGAAGGAAACATGTATCATCATGGTGTCTGGTTACAGATGAGCGGCCTTCACGACAGCACAAATACACGGTGAACACTATCACACAATGTAACACAGTGAGAATTAAAAGCCAAAGTGGGGATGACGCCCAACATAATATATTGTCCTTTGTCAGGAACTGTGACCACGTGTGTCCATGGTAACCAGTGAGTACAATGAATAGAAGAGCCTTCGGGGCCTGTAGCCATCCCATGTGGGAACATAGAAAATAAACCGTATGTTAATAGTGGGCAGCTTTCAATAAGTTCAATTAAGTATGATGTGAGATCCTTTGATCAACATCCTAAGAGACGGTTGGTTAACCACTCCTAGTAATTATCCAAATTTCAAATACTATGCCCGGGAAAATATGTTCAAAGGGGGGAGGGGAGAAAGTTATGGAGTCTGAGATAGGAGGGATATAAAGTGTGTGATATGTATGAAACTAGGGAAGTGATCGGACCTAGTTTGTACTGTGTTATTCAGTTCGGGTGACTTTTTTTCACCTATTAACCAGGCCTAATAATAGTGGGAGGAAGTAAATTGAAAAGTATGAAATATATTTGTTATCAGAATTTAACTGGTCAAATTCTTTAAAATAACCTCTGACTCAAAAGTGGTAAGGTAAGTACTTTGGAGGTGCTCAACACTCTTGAAATAAGGATATGATAAACGTCCAACGTTCTCACGTGCCCTGGGGAGGACTCAGCCTACTCTACCAAAGGTGTTAAATATATACTCTACTAATGTTGAGATTTGATGATATTAAATAATTTTACTTAAAGTAAAATACATTCTTATAAAGGGCCACCATGCCCCTTTACAAAAAAACCGTGGGTGGTGGCAGCAGGAATAATAAGAGATAAGGAGTTAAAGTAAAGAATTATTAAAGGAGAATCGCCGGTAACACACTGGTGTCTAATAAAAGTCGACAAAGACCCAGAAACATGGACGACGGCACCACACTGTCATAGTGAATAGTTATTTGCATTATGGTCGTGTATATAGACACTTCCGATTTGCGACGGGAACAACTTGCAAATTAATTTAAATCACATCAAAATCTACCATAAAAAAATAGGGTTAATATTGAAAGCAAGTTAGCATTAGGTTAGCCACGTTATTAATATTTAGCTCCCAGTGTGCAGGGGAGGGAAGTGAATGAAGTGTGTGTGTGTTTGTATTGGGGTGTTGTGTTGGGGTGATTAATGATTGTGTATTTATGTGAACGAGTGTATGGTGCAGTTCTATATAATAATATGAGGAAGCCTGTTCTAGTGTGGTATTGTGCATGGAAAGTGTGAGTGTTTGTAGGAGTAAGTGGTAGTAGGATAGGTTGGGTAGGTTTGCTTGTAAAAATGCCTCCCTATAACCTCCCCATACCTGGTGTGACATTTGTATACACAGCAGCTATTTACCATGGTTGAAAATGATCAATTTTATGCAAGTCTTACGGTCTTTGCTTGTAACTGTACCCCCAATACTGTGGTTGGCTTGCCCACAAAGATGGCGGTTGTTTACATTCTTGATCTGGGTGTGACGTCACGTGCAGGAGCCCTATAGAGGCTTTGCAGTCACGTGACCCCAGCTGGTGCGTCCGCCATATTGACGGTCAAATGGAGTCACATAGTGTGTGTAAACAATACAGCTATGAGATCTTTCCAGCATTGTAATCTTGTAATCGACCATGTCAGCAGCAAATTTGATAGTCAGTGATCACATCAAACATCTTACAAGTGAGGAACTACACAGATACCATGTATAGCTGGGTATTTTAGGGGCATGTGACCCATATGAAACCCCGATGTTTTGTTTACATCATTGACAGCTCCTGCAGCATTCATACCAGACTTGGAATTTTGTGACATTATGGTGTATTTGGTGAAAAATCCGTCTCCATATACACTGTAAACAATGAAGGCCTACAAAAATATGGAAAGCTACAAATATTTTAGAGCAGGTTGGGTGAATGATGCCAAAGTGTGGCATTTGAAATCCAAGAAGATGACAGTTGTTATTGCAAGGGTGAGTGAGTTCATACACATTATCTTACATGAATATAATTTTATATTCTGTTGATTTTCCTTGTTTGTGAAAATAGGATGAAGCAGTCTAAACAATAATGACATTATTAATCATAAAAGGATTAAGCTACATTATTTAACAATGTTTCGTTAGTTAAGATTGTTTTTTTACCAACTCTTACGGCCTAAATAAATTGAACACAAATTTAAAACCTGGCCATTTTGTCACTCCAGTCATATATATTTTTCTTTACATTTATAGCTATTTTGCTTACTGATATGCTACACTATACATGTTTCCTTTCGAACTGCCATGCTGGCAAGAGTTGATTAAGTTCACATAATGCATCTGCAAGACTTCTCTTTATGATCATGTAGCGCTATTTACTTGGTATTTGCACACATATATATACCTGTTGAGTCAGTAGATGAACACGTCACTAATCTTTATTTATTTATTTTTTTCTATTTTCTAATTACCTCTTATATTATACTTACTTTCTCATTTTTTTCTGACTATCAATGGAAAATCTGTATGAATCACTGTATGGTGATGTTATCAGTGACAACTTTACAGATGCAGATAATATTGGCACGGAGATCATTAGAGCAGTAAATGGTCATGTTGACCTTGACTCCCTTTCCAATTATTACAGTATTGAGGAATACAATTCACACATTAGTACCACGTCACAACCCTCCCTCAACATCTTCCACCTCAATGTTAGATCCCTTCAGAAAAATTTTGATAGTCTATCCTCTCTCGTTAAATGGTTCAGTAACCTACCTCACATTATTGCATTATCAGAAACTTGGTTAAAGGATTCCACCTCACATCTGTACGTCCTAGAAGGCTATGACGCTTACCACTCCTGTAGAGTCCATAGAGAACATGGGGGAGTTACTCTTTCCATTAACACTCACCTTCAAACTGTACTCTACCTGAAAGGATGCTGATCTCACTGTCCGGTAAGAGTACGTATTATTTTGTGCAATGAAGTCTTTCTCTCTTTCTCTCTCTCTCTCTCTCTCTCTCTCTCTCTCTCTCTCTCTCTCTCTCTCTCTCTCTCTCTCTCTCTCTCTCTCTCTCTCTCTCTCTCTCTCTCTCTCTCTCTCTCTCTCTCTCTCTCTCTCTCTCTCTCTCTCTCTCTCTTTCTTTCTCTCTCTCTCTCTCTCTCTCTCTCACGCACACACACACACCGGTCAATCAATAATTTATTTTAGTTGTTTATCTATCTATCTATATATGTATTTATTTATCTTTCTTTCTATTTATCTATTTTTCTATCTATGTATCTATCTGTCAATATTTTTTGATGAATAAATGGATGAATGAATCAGTGAATGAATGAATGAATGAAGAATGTAACTGAATGGCGGTATTACTTCTAAGAATTATGATGTGTTGATGTTGAATGAATGGTGCGTCTGTCTTTTGTTTTCCTGACGCTGCTTTTATCCTTCCTTTCCAACCCTTTTCCTGTTGCAGTATGCTAAGTAATTTCATCCCTTGTTTCCTTCATTTACCTGTAACCCCTTTTATTAAGTCTCCCTCACCCCGGGATTCATTCTAATCTCATCACTGTTGTCACTTCTACACTTTCATATATTTCTTTACATTTTCATTTTTCGACCTTTTTCATGTTTTTTTCTTCATATTTCTGTTCTGTTAATTTATGTACTAATTTTTATTTTTGATCTTCTTAGTGTAGTGTAATTTTTTCTATCTCTCATCCACTCCTCTTCAATCTCCATCTTATATTCTTTTCTTAAGTGTTAGTTCGTACATCCACATCATTCCTATAGATCGATGTTTAGTATCTAATCTATTCTCAAGTTCTTACCTTCATTCACTATCTCTCGTCACATTCTTAAGTAATTCGATTCACTTACTTACTCCCATCCCAACCTTTACCTCGCCCTTCCTAAGTATTCTCCTACATCTTCTACGCAGGTCTAACCTTTTATTTCCTTCACTTCTTAGCAAACTCCTCTACCTTAGTACATACTTGTCTTCAGCATTCTCTTTACCTTTATTCTCCCACATATCTTCCTCCACTTATCCGTACCATACCCCGAGGTCTATATAGTGTATGTATAGACCTTGCCTTACCCTATCTCAACAAGCGGCAGTGTTACCTTCTAGGTTCGTATACTCTCTCTCTCTCTCTCTCTCTCTCTCTCTCTCTCTCTCTCTCTCTCTCTCTCTCTCTCTCTCTCTCTCTCTCTCTCTCTCTCTTTTCCAAGGGTGCAAGTCAGAGATTCTCCGCAACTTGGTGGCGAACAAAGCTCTTGCAGGAATTTCCGGGGCCAAGTTATCGCCGCGACCTGCCTGCTTTGTTTACAGCTGCCAGTAATGAGGGTAAGATTGACGCTGTTGGAGGGGAAGGCAGCAGGAAATTTGGCTCGAGGAGCTTTAAAAGGAGAATGTCTGTGGTGTGTGTGTGTGTGTGTGTGTGTGTGTGTGTGTGTGTGTGTGTGTGTTTTGTGTGTGTGTGTGTGTGTGTGTGTGTGTGTGTGTGTGTGTGTGTGTGTGTGTGTGTGTGTGTGTGTGTGTGTGTGTGGCAAGGGAACAAAACAAGAGAGCCCAAAGAGAGTACAAAAGGCTTCGTGACGAGACTCACGCGAGGTGGCAACACGAACTTTATGCGACAGCGTGGAAGAGAGAAGAGAGTTCACTTAGCGGAAGAAGTCTGGGGGGTGGAGGTGGAAGCTAAGGAATGGAGGAATGGAGGAATGGAGGAGAGACGGGCAACGTAAAGTGGAGATGTGTGCGTCTCTGCAGCAGAAGGCTCAAGAAGCTGGCGAGGCCTCGTTAGGTGCGGAAGACGACCCTTCAAAGAACAATTACATCCAGTGATAATTCCCTTAAACAATTATCTTGTAGCAAAATTTTCGCCTAATTACGTCCTTCAATCGGATAATGGCTGCAGGAATCGTTCTGCTTCCCATTAGTATTCGACGAAATAATTTGGTGTCGGCGGCCAGGACTGTCAAACTGATTTTGCGGGTATTTGGTATTTGCGAGGCACCGTGCGCTTCAGTGACTCGCGAACAATAATCTGACGCTAATTGTTTGTGAGAGTAATCATTTGGCGGCGAACATAATTATTAGGCAGCGTGACGCGACTACGTTAGCATATTTACTTGTGTATTTGTTGCGCTGATAATTTGTTAAACACCGCTTCGATATGTAATGACTCAAATCCGGTAAAAGTTAAACATATGCAACATTATTTTTCTACTCAACGGAAGCAAAACTGAGGTCATATTTACAGTTGCAATGCATGTAACACAAACACTGTCCGAACATCCAGAGCATCACCTTCAAAACAATTATATTTATGATCAACTTACACACGTCTTACAGGAAAGTGGAAACTCGACTCCCTCCTTTCTTTATTCATGATTTAACTGTCAAGATTTCGTTATCTGCCTAAACCCTCATATACGCGTATTAACTATATACAATGATGATTAACTGTATAAGTATGACACACAATGGCTAGTTACTATACGTTTCAAAATATTTCACCAACAGTTTTTGGCCAACGTTTTTGTTTTTCATTTTAGGTTGTGAAGGAGACTCGGTTTTCTCGTCCTTTCGCTCATGTAATCCGGTGGGAGGGAGACGCCCGCTTACCTTCCTTCCTTCCTTCCCCTCTTCAGAACTCCTTTTAGCATCTTCATCTCACTGCTTTCCGCTTCTCGTTTTCCTAGGCGATACATGCACTTCTCATTTCCATTCCCTTTCAAAATACTCACTGAAATTATCATTTTTACACTCATTTTTCGACGGAATCGCACATTTACTGCACAGTGTATCCCGCTTCTTCCTTTCCATTTGCAAACGGAGAGAGTTCCAGCGTCGCCCGAAGAGACAACCTCAGGCATGAATCTCTGAACACTGTCTCTTGTTGTCTGTCTCTCTTACCGGATCTTTTGCGTCTCGGGTCCGTGAGAGAGAGAGAGAGAGAGAGAGAGAGAGAGAGAGAGAGAGAGAGAGAGAGAGAGAGAGAGAGAGAGCGAGAGCGAGAGCGAGAGCGAGAGCGAGAGAGAGAGAGAGAGAAAGAGGTGGCATGGTTGGGTATGGAGGGAGGAGGAGGGCGTAATGAGGAACAAGAATGGCCGCTTGTTGGGAGGGGGAGCCTGTGGGGGTGCGAAGAGTAAAGGCGAGTTGTGGTGAGGATGGGTCGGGGTGGGTAATGAGGGAGGGAGGAGGAAGGTGAGGGTGCACGAGGGCGGAGGCTTTGTGGACGGTCAGGAAGGTCTTGAGAATGTCAGTCTTGATTTATATTGATGACCCCGGACTCAGGTTGACCTTGAGGATCCTCGACCACCTGGCTCCCTGCCCGCCCAACTGATTTACATTTGTGACTTAGGTGAAGGTAAAGCTGCGATGAGGAGGAGAGTGTGAGGGGTGAAGGGAAAAGGTTACTGTGAGGGAGATGGATTGAGCGTGTCGGTGGCGTTAAGGTGTGAGTGAAAGGGACAGTTGTAGTGCGGGAAAGTGTGAGGCTAGAAGGATGAGGTGATGAGGATGAGGGAAGGGAGGGAGAGGCCTAAAGGTGTGGAGACGGGCAGGAAAGGAGGGGAAGAGGATGGGAGGGGAGGGAAGATAAAAATAGTTCATTACTTCGTTACTCTTCATTAGCAGACTGGGGAGGTAATTAAGAGTTCTGCTTTTCTTCCTTCTTCTTCGCTTATTTTTCTTAATTAATGTTCTCTTCTCTCCTTTTTCATTCAGTATTTGACAAAGATGTTTTCCCTAGAACGATCTCCACTTTCCTGCGAAATTATGAACAAAACTGAAAACATACAAATTTCACGAGGAGAGGGAAAAAAATGAGTGCAAACTAAAAGTGAGTTAACAAGTAAATTATGTAATTCAATTTGTCAGAAAACTCTTGTGTTTGGAGGGAATATTAAGTCGACGCTACCCGCTCCTGGTGGTGGCGGTGGTGGTGGGGGTGGTGGTGGTGGTGGTGGTGGTGGTGGTGGTGGTGGTGGTGGTGGTGGTGGTGGTGGTGGTGGTGGTGGTGGTGGTGGTGGTGGTAGGGCAGAACACGGTAGTCCCTCAAGCATTGTGTCACCTCCACTATTTTTTTAAAGTTATCTCTACAAAATTCATACTTTCTTCGGATCACTACAATTATTTAGTTTTCTTTTTTCATCATTCATCTTCACAGTTTTCTTATCAATACTTCCAATGATCAGCCTCGCCGCTCGTCTCCTTGGGTTTGTGTCTGGCTGGGACGCCGACGCTCGTCTTCCCTTAAACCATTTTCCTCCGGCCTGAGCACATTATCCCTCCTCCATGATTTAATTGTCTTCCTTAAACTTTTCTCCTTCGCTCACTTTCACCTTCCTTGAAATATCTCGTGTACTTGTTTCTCCTTCATGGTGTCTTTCCTCTGCTGCTGCTGCTCCGCCTGCCTTCATCTCTTCCTTCATGATTTTAATTATTCATTTTCTCATTTCCTACTTTATTCAACTTCCTTCCTATTTTAATGCCCTTGTTTTTTATTAGGTGATCTATTTTCCTTTTCGACCTCCTTTCCCTTATTCACCACCTTCCTTCCTGGCTCCTACTCACCCCTAATCCTGACTACTGTCCTTACCTTACACTATCCTTTTTTCTTTCCTTGCGCTACTGTCTTCCTTTGGCTTCTGTTTGCCTTTCCCTTGTCTTTACGGTACCTTCATCCGTTGCTGTTTTTTGTCTCTCCTTTACAAGCCCATGATTCCTTCCATCGACTCTGTATACCCCTGAACCCCGCCTTATCCGTCTTCGAGTTCCTTCAACCTCCTGACCTCCGCCTCCTCACTGAGTCTGACCGGCTGTGAGTGCGCCACAAAACTGGCCTAAAGGGGGGAGGCTGGTGGGTTTTGGGCCAGCTCGTCCATCTTTCATGAGCAGGAAGTGAGGCAGGACGAGGTAGGGGGGGGATTGTAGCCCACAAGTCGAGGCAGGAGGAGGGAGGGGAAGCCGGACGAAGAAAGGAAGAAGGGGTCTGGAAGGTGAGAGAACTGATGGCAAACTGAACGAGAACGAGAGGAAAAAGCCAACTCTGGAGAGGAGGAATTTGAGGAAGAAGATGTATGGTTCTGATATGGTTTAAGAAAAATCTTTAAGAAGATGATAAATTAGTTTTCGTTTTTATTCAGGCTAAGGAGAAGGTACGAGAGGAAGAAAACGAGAAGCAAGTGAGAAATAGTAGTAGTAGTAGTAGTAGTAGTAGTATACTCTATTCAGAGTTTGCTGTCAGAGGATGCTCCTCCTACCGGGGTAAAAGACCAGACATCACAACACCTTGGCTGGTGATTGGTTGACAGTATCCAAGAGAGGAAGGCTGAGTGTTGTGAAAAATCAGACACCTAATATCACTTCATTGTTTCCTTAATATTTCCTTGTATGAAGTCTTATACTTCAAAGAGGAGACTAAAATGTCATCGTGAATAAATTTGCTAACAAAAAGTACCAAAAAATACAGGTATAATGCGGTCTGGAAGGCAATAATGAGTGATGGAAAAAAAAGTTATAAATAATCTGAGCGAAGGAAGTAGCATACTAGGCCACCGCGCGGCTCCTGGTGACCAAAAGGATGGAGATTATTCGATACGTTTATCATTGACTTTGTTTGTATTATATATATCCTACACAATTTATTACTTCCATAAAATTATAAGGACAAAGTAACATAATTATATAATTGAATACAAAAATATAAACACAAAATACGTTGATTGATGAGTTCAAGACTTTCGTGGAAGTCAAAGACGATAAGTAGAACGATAAGTAGAACACATGTGACCCAGGATTATAAGGCCTGACCTCTGGTCTCGAGGGAGGGAAGGAGGGAGGGAGGGAGGGAGGGAGGGAAAGAAGATGCAGCCGAGAGAGAGAGAGAGAGAGAGAGAGAGAGAGAGAGAGAGAGAGAGAGAGAGAGAGAGAGAGAGAGAGAGAGAGAGAGAGAGAGAGAGAGAGAGAGAGAGAGAGAGAGAGATGCTGGGGAGGGGATGTAAAGGTGTAGTACAGGTGTGTAGGTGTGTGTAGGTGTGTGTGTGTGTGTGTGTGTGTGTGTGTGTGTGTGTGTGTGTGTGTGTATGTGTGTGTGTGTAAGGTGTAGTACTGTAATTAAGGACAGGTGTGTGTTGGTTAATACTTCACAGGTAGTAGTAGTAGTAGTAGTAGTACTATTGCCATAAATGGAAGTTCTTTGTAACAACGTTTTATATAGCCTCTCAATCCTTG
>JAPQNM010000044.1:23594650-23609650 GCA_029783475.1 Metacarcinus magister | reverse complement strand
AACTACGTACTTGTTAACCCTGGAATGAAAAAAAAACTGAAAAAAAATCAGCATTCCTTTTTACACACTGTTTTTTGGTCACATTTATAGAATGATAAAAAGGATTTTACAATTGTGTGGTACTCACCGTGTGGCAGCGGCAGGGTGCAGGGTGTGGTACTCACCGTGTGGCAGCGGCAGGGTGCAGGGTGTGGTACTCACCGTGTGGCAGCGGCAGGGTGCAGGGTGTGGTGGTCCGGGGACGAGGCTTTCTTCACGACACAACTAGTTACTCTGTAAATGATATAAGAGTGACGTTTATGTACATGAATTTATAATGACACATCGATCTATCGTGCATATATTGATCATTGGAGGTTAATATTCTCCTTTCATACTGACTTTATTATAGGCAATAGCATGTAAGTTGAGTATTTTTAATATTCTATTCAATCCTATTACTATATTTACTACAATATGAATACTTTGAACTATTACAAGTATAGCTGCTGGTACGGCTTGGGTTTCTAAGGAAATGCACCATCATCATATGTTATGCATTCTTCAACGCGGTAATGACAGAAGCATAACGTTGTAAATGACCCGCTAAACTATTTCTTAATGAATTTAATTAGTTCACTTCTGGGTCCCTCACACTCAGCCAGAAGAGGAGTCGTGTCTCAATAAGTCGGAGTTGACGGCGCGAGTTGGAATTTTTGCGGCGGTGACAAAGGTGCGTTAACGAGGTGTCGTCCCCGTCTCTGTTCCTCCGCCAGGTAATTAGTTCCCGCCAGCCAGAGCCTATTTACTACCAGGGAAGGACTCTCCCACGCTTTACCACCACGATAGTCTCCCGCTGTGGCCCAAGTGTTCATAGGCTAAAGTCGCTCTGCTCAACCGGTGTACCTGCTCCAGGCTGATGCCTTACTACCGTGACGCTGACATTTAGTTATAGAGGCCTTGATATTCTCTTGGTGTTTATTCAATATTAGAATAATGAAGCCGCAGCGCTCCTAGCATCCCCCTACAACATTTATTGAAACCTTAGATAGCCACAGTATACCTAGAAGTGGCTTGGTTGACAGATGCAACACGAGAAAGACGCTTCCACATAGATTATGAAGGTTCCGCCATTGTCTTTCTTTTCGAGAAGTTTTGTATTAATATCGCTTATCAATACTATCCTTTTATGCAAAGATACAGTGTTATGATAAGTAACCAAAATTTAAGTGGACAATTCAGTATATGATCCAGAAAAAAAGAACTTCTAAAATGACAGTGAAATGTGAATATAGTTTACCGTAGATTTTATAAATTGATAATAATAATACTCACTTTAGTCATGTCAATTTATGACAAAAAAACACTCAACCCACAACAAATTGCAACAAAAGGTTTTTCATTGGTTTTCATTCCGACTGGATATACTGATCAACAGAAAAAAAGTCTACCAAAATCTGACATCCCAAAATTGGTTAAAACTGCCATTTTCAAGATGGCCGCCACCAAGCTTTGAAATATCTAAAACAGCTATAACTTCTTCAATAATTGTGATAGAAACATAATTGTTGGTTCTGGTCCATGGTTTTAATGGATCGGCAATCCACTGGTCCCAATGAAATTCAGATCTGATCAGTAGTTAACAATAAATCCAAGATGGCGGCAAAAAAACCCCTAACCCCACCCCATTATAACGAATGGCAGTGAGTAATATTTGAGTGTTGAGTGTTTTTTTGTCATAAATTGACCTGACTGCACCAGAGAATAGCCAATTGCTGGGTGCATTACACACGTGCATGAATCTGTTTGGAGCACTAGGTACGTTGATGGCGGGAACAGGACTGAAAAACATCCTGGAATTGGTGTACGGTGAAAATGCGGTAGTTCATATGATGTTCAGAAAAGGTGTTGAGAGGGCATTCCGAGGCCATCTACTGGTGAGCAAGTGTTGACATCGAATTATTGTGGCATCTGTAGTGGATGGAAATCCTGAGTTCATGCCCCAAGTAGAAGAGATTGAGAAAATGTATTCGTCTTTGCTAACGGGGTGACATCTCTCTTGAAAGTCTTGAAGAATCAGCTGCAATTGTAAAGATCATTGATGAACTTGAAAATAAGAAATCTGAACTTGCTGCACAATCCAAAATGAGTAAGCTGTGGCTGGGCTATCAGAAGATGCTCCATACTGCTCGGGCAATGATCAAGGCAGATCGCACTGGGGCTTGGAATGATCACTTGCAAGCTGTTGCTGATGCCTTGCCAATATTTGCAGCAGCTGGACACTACAACTACCTGAAGTCCGCGTATCTCTACGTACAAGAAATGAGTGAACTGGAGACCCAACACCCAAATGTCTATGAGAAGTTTCAAAATGGCTTCCATGTGATCCGGTGAACAAACCAGTTTTGGACAGGCCTCAGCTGTGATCTAGTCGTTGAACAAACACTCATGAGATCACTAAAAAGCACCGGTGGCTTGACTCGTGGCAGTAAGATGACAGAGGAACAGCGAGCATCGTGGACAATGTCAGCCCCCATAACATCGGAGGTCAACGTCGCCATGCAGGACTTCAATGATCTCACATACGCAAAAAACGAACACCATAAAGAAGCAACTGGTGCCAAAATTGAAAGAGATGCATCCGACCTCTCGAAGATAAGCACAAAGCTGAATGCATTTTCACCCTTCTCCTCTGATCCTACATTAAGAAATATCATAAATGGTATCGTGGCAAACGAAGACATCAACGTGCATGAATATGAAGCTGTTGGGAACAAAACCATCGAGAGAATGATTGGACAACCTGCGTTTTCCTTCTCCATCAACAGGACGGAAAAAGCAAAGACCCTGAGAAATTTTACTGCTCTCTAGGTTGTTCCTCACAGAACCATCGACTCTAGTGTGCTGTTCCAGCGATTCCTCTTGGTTTTCCAGACAGATGATTTGTCACTTGAGGACGTGATGAGTTTTGAGCTCAGTCTATGCCCATCATCCCTCTTTGAGGACAACAAGATATTGAGGAAGGCCGACAAGCCTCAACTCGCTCAAGCTGTTAATGACCACTGTACCAAGGTACTGGCATGTGAAGGAACACCTGAAACCACGCCTTCAGCACACCTTAAGACTGAAAGGCATGTGCTTGATGGTGGATCCTTGCTGCACAAGCTCAAGTGGAAGAAGGGAGATATATATGGCAAAATTGCCAGAGCATATGCAGACTTCACAACAAAACACTATGGGACAGCAACTGTTGTCTTTGATGGCTATGGTGCAGGCCCTTCAATAAAGGATAACACTCAGCAGAGAAGGGGACAAGCCAAGAGCTATGCGACTGTGAACTTCACTGGAGAAACTGAATTTGACGGAAAGATAGATGAATTCCTATCTGTCGACAGTAACAAGCAACAGCTGATCGCATTAATAGGTGAGGAGCTGAAGAAGGTGGGCTGCACAGTTATTCAGGCATTAGGAGACGCTGATGTGGACATTGCCAAAACAGCCGTAGACACCACAATTCTGCATTCCACACACTAATCGGAGAGGACACAGATTTGTTGATGCTTTTACTCCATTACTGTATACCAGATAGAAAACCACTATATTTCAGATCAGACAACCAGTCAAGAAGCAATCTGAAAGTAGATGACATCAATCGGATGAAGCATCTTATTGGGAATAAGTTGTGCACTCAACTATTATTCTTGCACGCATTCACAGGATGTGATTCAACATCTCGTGTGTATGGCATTGGGAAAACATCAGTCTTTAAGAAACTCGTGGAAGATGATCAAGTCCTTCAGTTGTGTGCAGATACATTCACTTTGAGAGGCCTGAGCCGCGCTGAAATACAGAAACTTGGCAGTCAAGCGATGGCCGTTATTTTTGGTGGGGAGAGCACAAGTTCTCTGGCAGCCATGCGTTGCAAGATATTCACAAAGAAGGTTGCGGCTGCAAAGTCTTTCGTTACACCTGAACGTCTTCCCCCAACGGAATCTGCCACCAAGTTTCATCGTCTCCGAGTGCACTACCAGGTCATGGTTTGGATGGGGATGGAGGATGACCTCGATCCATTGGACTGGGGCTGGGGACTTAAGGAATCAAGACAGTTAGTTAGAGGAGGAGAGCTAATGATGAAAAGCTTTAGACTCTACCATGTTTAATAAAGCTGTGTGAGTTGAGCCCCCCCAGACATGTGAGCCATACTCCATACATGGGCGGATAAGGCCCCTGTACAGAGCAAGCAGCTGAGAGGGAGAGAACAGTGGACGCAGACGCTATAGAACACCTAACTTCTTGGAAGCTGATTTAGCAAGAGTAGAGATATGACATTGCCAGTTTAGATTTTTAGTAAAGCATATACCGAATGTGTTAAATGTGGTGGAAAGGGGAAGTTGAGTGTCATTGAAGAAGAGGGGATAGTTATCTGGAAGGTTATGTCGAGTAGATAGTATCTATCGCTATATGTCCGTATTTGCAGATCTATTTATATCTATCTGTGTACATTCCTACATCAGTCACTTTTGCCATTTATTGTTTGTTTGCATGAATGTTTATATATATGTGTGTGTGTGTGTGTGTGTGTGTGTGTGTGTGTGTGTGTGTGTGTGTGTGTGTGTGTGTGTGTGTGTGTGTGTGTGTGTGTGTGTGTGCGTGGAGGGAGGGGGGTAGAGTGGCAAGGGGGGAGAGTGAGTACTGTGTATATATATGAAAGCAATGCTTGATCTCTTGATTCTGCTCTCTCTCTCTCTCTCTCTCTCTCTCTCTCTCTCTCTCTCTCTCTCTCTCTATCTCTCTCTCTCTCTCTCTCTCTCTCTCTCTCTCTCTCTCTCTCTCTCTTTCTTTCTTTCGTAGCAATGAGTTCAAGTTAAACAAATTTCTATTAAAAAAGTGAAAGGCATAAAATGGTTCACAAACGTGAGGCTTAACGACCTAACAGTTACCGTATATAAGGTTGAAAATCCTGTAAAGGTTACATAAGGATATGGAAAAAGGGCATCAAGACCAAGAAGGTGACTTGTGATTATTTACTGTATATTTTAATTCTTATGTTATAGACGCATAGGGACTAAACTTACATATTTACACACAAACAGAGGAGGATGGAGGTAAGATATCTTCACTACATAGTGTAGTTGAGATGTAATGGACGGAGGGTGGAGATAGGATATCATCACTACATAGTGTAGTTGAGATGTTATGGACGCATAGAGACAACACTTGATAATTTCAACACGCACAGAAGAGGCAGAAGACAGCAGAGGTTGGAGTTAAACACAAACAGGTTGGACCCACAATATTTACTACTGGATGAAACTCCTTCAATATTCTCACCACCTTGGTTTATCAACCTGTCTTGTTTAGGTACGGAAACTAGTTCATTGAATTTCTTGATTCATATTAAAATGAATATGAACATGAATTATTACGATGTCCTGGGCGTGGCGGCCGACGCCACCCCGGAAGTAATAAGGAAACAGTTCCGCCGTCTCGCCCTTGTCACACACCCGGACAAGAACCCCGAGGACGTCAAGGCGGCCACTGTAAGGTTCCAGCTGCTCCAACGAGCTGTGGACACTCTGTCGGACCCCGAAAAGCGGGCAAGGTACGACGCCAAGCACGGGAGGCACCAACACCAGCCCCGGCAGGCTCGGAAGGGCAAGGCCAAGCCTTCCTCCTCCTCCTCCTCCTCCTCCTCCTCCTCCTCACACTCTTCTTCTTCTTCTTCTTCTTCTTCTTCTTCTTCTTCTTCTTCTTCTTCTTCTTCTTCTTCTTCTTCTTCTTCTTCTTCTTCTTCTTCTTCTTCTTCTTCTTCTTCTTCTTCTTCTTCTTCTTCTTCTTCTTCTTCTTCTTCTTCTTCTTCTTCTTCTTCTTCTTCTTCTTCTTCTTCTTCTTCTTCTTCTTCTTCTTCTTCTTCTTCTTCTTCTTCTTCTTCTTCTTCTTCTTCTTCTTCTTCTTCTTCTTCTTCTTCTTCCCGCAAGTTTTCCTTCTCTTCCTCTCCAACTTACACTTTCAAATATAAAACTACAGGAGCAGAGGAGGTGTCGGCTAAGGAAAGCAAGGCCAGGAAAAGGAGGCGACAGAGACAGAAGCAGAAGGAGCAGCGGAACTGAGCAGGCCGCCAAGATGGACCGGGAACTTGTACGGGCTATGGCAAGCCGAGGTGAGGCGCCGTGCGGAAATTTCCTATTATCGACATACGCGTGCGTATCTATCTATCTCTCTTTCTATACGCCACATAGATAGAGAAATAGATAGATTAAAAATTTTAATAACTCGACAATTACGACTTGTTGAGCTGGTAGGTAGGTAGTTAATTAGTTGTTAAGTAAGTAGGTAGGTAGGTAGGTAGGTAGGTAGGTAGTTAGTTAGTTAGTTAGTTAGTTAGTTAGTTAGTTAGTTAGTTAGTTAGTTAGATAGATAGGTGGTTAGGTGGTTAGGTAGGTAGTTGTTAAGTAGTTATGTATGCATGTGTACGTAAGTAGGTAGATACATGGGTATTATACTTTTAAGATCTATTATGTATGTAATTATAAGGTATGCATTTATTATGTATGTAATTATAAGGTATGCATTTATTATGTATGTAATTTTAAGGTATGCATTTATTATGTAAGTATTTATTATGTATTATGTATGTATTTATGATGTATATATGTATTAAGTATGTATTTATAAAAAAAACAGTATGTATATGTCTATATTATGTATGTATCAATTATGTATGTATTAATAAAGAATATATATCTATATATTTATATATTATGTATGTATTTATTATGTATTATGTATGAATTTATGATGTATATATGTATTAGAAAAACCGTATATATATGTAAATATTATGTATATATCAATTATGTATGTATTGCTAAGGAATAAATTTATATACATGTATGTATTATGTATGTATTTATTATGTTTGCCTTTACTATGTGTGTGTGCATGAATGCGTGTATGTGTATATATGTGAGTGTCAGAGTGTGTGTGTGTGTGTGTGTGTGTGTGTGTGTGTGTGTGTGTGTGTGTGTGTGTGTGTGTGTGTGTGTGTGTGAGTGTGTGTGTGTGTGTGTGTATGTGTGTTGATGGTGTGTGGGTGTGTTTGTGTGTTGGTGGTGGTTTGTGATTGCGTGTGTTTGTGTTGGTAGTGTGTGGGTGTCTGTGTGTTGGTGGTGTCAGGGTATTAGTGGAATGTATGTGTGTGGAGTGAGTGTATTTGTGTATCTGTGTGTGTATGTGTGTTGGGGAAGCGATTGTGAGTGTGTGGATGTGTGTAGGGGATTGAGTGTTTGTGTTGATGGTGGTGCCTGGGTGTGTTTTGGGGTATTGATGATTAGGGTGTGTTTTGGGGTATTCATAATTTGGGTGTGTTTTGGTGTATTGATAATTGGGGTGTGTTTTGTTGTATTGATAATTGGGGTATTAATAATTAGGGTGTGTATTGGGGTATTGATAATTGGGGTGTGTTTTTTGGGTATATATAATTGGGGTGTGTTTTTGGGGTATTGATAAGTGGGGTATGTTTTTGGGTATTGATAATTGGGGTGTGTTTTTTGGGTATTGATAAGTGGGATGTGTTTTGGGGTATTGATAATTGGGGTGTGTTTTGGGATATTTATAATTGATGTGTGTTTTGGGGAATTGATAATTCGGGTGTGTTTTTGGGGTATTGATAAGTGGGGTGTGTTTTGGGGTATTGATAACTGGGGTCTGTTTTGTACTATTGATAATTGGAGTGTGTTTTGGGGTATTGATAATTGGGGTGTGTTTTGGGTTATTGATAATTGGGGTATGTTTTTAGGGTATTGATAAGTCGGGTATGTTTTTGGGGTATTGATAATTGAGGTGTGTTTTGGGGATATTCATAAGTTGGGTGTGTTTAGGGGTATTGATAATTGGGGTGTGTTTTGTAGTGTTGGTAGTTGGGGTGTGTTTTGGGGAATTGATAAGTGTGGTGTGTTTTGGGGTATTGATAAGGGTGTGTGTTTTTGGGGTATTAATAAGAGTGTGAGTTTTGATGATATTGATAGGTGGAGTGTGTTTTGGGGTATTGATATTTGTGGTGTGTTTTGTGGGTATTGATAAGTGGGGTATGTTTAGGGGTGTTGATAAGTGAGGTGTGTTTTGGGGTATTGATTAGTGGGGTGCGTTTTTGGGTATTGATAAGGGTGGGTGTTTTTGGGGTATTGATAAGTGGGGTGTGTTTTGGGGTATTGATAATTGGGGTGTGTTTTTGAGGTATTGATATGTTGGGTGTAATTTTGGGTATTGTTAAATTGGGTTTGTTTTAAGTTATTGATAATTGGGGTGTGTGTGTTGGTCTGCGTGTGTGTATGTGTATGGGTGTGTTGGAAAAAATAAGTGTTGATGTGTGTGTTTTGAGGAGGATGAGTGTTAGGGGATTGAGTGTTAGAGTTTGCGTTACGGAGAGTGACTGTGGGTGTGTTGAGGGAGTGCGTGTTACTCTGTGTGTTTGGGGAGTGAGTATGGGTATATGTGTTGAGGGAATATGCGTGGATGTGTGTGATGGGGGAGTGAGTGTGGGTGTGTGTGTATTGGAGGAGTGGAAGCGGGTTTGTTGTGGAGTGAGTGTAAGTGCGTGTGTTGGGAGAGTAAGTGTGTATGTGTGTTTTGGGGGAGTGAGTGAGTGTGTGTGTGTGTGTGTGTATGTGTGTGTGTGTGTGTGTGTGTGTGTGTGTGTGTGTGTGTGTGTGTGTGTGTGTGTGTGTGTGTGTGTGTGTGTGAGTGTGTGTGTGTGTGTGTGTGTTGATGGTGTGTGGGTGTGTTTGTGTGTTGATGGTGATGTGTGGGGGTGTGTGTGTGTGTGTTTGTGTTTGTGTTCGTGTGTGTCTGTGTGTGTGTGTGTGTGTGTGTGTGTGTGTGTGTGTGTGTGTGTGTGTGTGTGTGTGCGTGTGTGTGTGTGTGTGTGTGGGGGTGTGGGTGTTGATGGTGTGTGGGTGTGTTTGTGTGTTGATGGTGATGTGTGTGGGTGTGTGTATGTTTGTGTTTGTGTTTGTGTGTGTGTGTGTGTGTGTGTGTGTTTGTGTGTGTGTGTGTGTGTGTGTGTGTGTGTGTGTGTGTGTGTGTGTGTGTGTGTGTGTGTGTTTGTTTGTGTGTGTGTGTGTGTTTGTGTAGGTGTTTATGGTGTGTGGGTGTGCTTGTGTGTTGGTGGTGACTTGTGACTGTGTGTGTTTGTGTTGGTAGTGTGTGGGTGGCTGTGTGTTGGTTGTGTCTGAGTATTAGTGGAATGTATGTCTGTGGAGTGAGTGTATTTGTGTATCTGTGTGTGTATGTGTGTTGGGGAAGCGATTGTGAGTGTGTGTATGTGTGTAGGGGATTGAGTGTTTGTGTTGATGGTGGTGACTGGGTGTGTTTTGGGGTATTGATAATTAGGGTGTGTTTTGGTGTATTGATAAATTTGGTGTGTTTTGGTGTATTGATAATTGGGGTGTGTTTTGTTCTATTGATAATTGGGGTATTAATAATTACGGTGTGTATTGGGGTATTGATAATATGGGTGTGTTTTTGGGTATTGATAAGTGGGGTGTGTATTGGGGTATTGATAATTGCGGTGTGTTTTGAGATATTAATAATTTGGGTTTGTTTTGCGGTATTGATAATTGGGGTTTGTTTTTGGGGTATTGATAAGTGGGGAGTGTTTTGGTGTATTGATAATTGGGGTGTGTTTTGTAGTATTGATAATTGGAGTGTGTTTAAGGGTATTGATAATTGGGATGTATTTTGGGGGTATTGATAATTGGGGTGTGTTTTTAGGGTATTGATAAGTGGGGTATGTTTTTGGGGTATTGATAATTGAGGTGTGTTTTGGGGATATTCATAATTGGGGTGTGTTTTTAGGGTATTGATAATTGGGGTTTATTTTGGGGTATTGATAAGGACGTGTGTTTTTGGGATTTTGATAAATGGGGTGTGTTTTGTAGTATAAATAATTGGGGTGTGTTTTGGGGTACTGATAATTGGGGTGTGTTTTGAAATGTTGATAGCTGGGGTGTGTTTTGGGGTATTGATAAGTGGGGTGTGTTTTAGGGTATTGATAAGGGTGTTTGTTTTTGGGGTATTAATAAGGGTGTGTGTTTTGGGGATATTAATAGATGGAGTGTGTTTTAGGGTATTGATAATTGCGGTGTGTGTTTTGGGTATTGATAAGTGGGGTGTGTTTTGGGGTGTTGATTAGTGAGGTGTGTTTTGGAGTATTGATAAGTGGGATGCGTTTTAGGGTATTGATAAAGGTGTGTGTTTTTGGGGTATTGATAAGGATGTGTGTTTTTGGGGTATTGATAGGTGGGTGTGTTTTGGGGTATTGATAATTGGGGTGTGTTTTTGAGGTATTGATAAGTTGGGTGTATTTTGGGGTATTTTTAAATGGGGTGTGTCTTAAGTTATTGATAATTGGAGTGTGTGTGTGTTGGTCTGCGTGTGAGTATGTGTAAGCGTGTGTTGGAAGGAGTAAGTGTTGATGTGTGTGTTTTGAGGAGGTTACGTGTATTTTGGGGTATTGTTAAATGGGGTGTGTTTTAAGTAATTGATAATAGGGGTGTGTGTGTTAGCCTGCGTGTGTGTATGTGTATGGGTGTGTTGGAAAGAATAAGTGTTGATGTGTGTGTTTTCAGGAGGATGAGTGTTAGGGGATTGAGTGTTAGAGTGTGCGTTACAGGGAGTGACTGTGGGTGTGTTGAGTGAGTGCGTGTTACTCTGTGTGTTCGGGGAGTGAGTATCGGTGTATGTGTTGGGGGAATATGTGTGGCTATGTGTGATGGGGGAGTGAGTGTGGGTGTCTGTGTATCGGAGGAGTGTAAGCGGGTGTGTTGGGGAGTGAGTGTATGTGCGTGTGTTGGGAGAGTGAGTGTGTATGTGTGTTTTGTGGGAGTGTGTGTGTGTGTGTGTGTGTGTGTGTGTGTGTGTGTGTGTGTGTGTGTGTGTGTGTGTGTGTGTGTGTGTGTTATTGTGTGTGTGTGTGTGTGTGTGTGTGTGTGTGTGTGTGTGTGTGTGTGTGTGTGTGTGTGTGTGTGTGTGTGTGTGTTGATTGTGTAGGGGTGTGTTTGTGTGTTGATGGTGATGTGTGGGTGTGTGTGTGTGTGTGTTTGTGTTTGTGTTTGTGTGTTTTGTGTGTGTGTTTGTGTGTGTGTGTGTGTGTGTGTGTGTGTGTGTGTGTGTGTGTGTGTGTGTGTGTGTGTGTGTGTGTGTGTGTGTGTGGGTGTTGATGGTGTGTGGGTGTGTTTGTTTGTTGGTGGTGGTATGTGAGTGTGTGTGTTTGTGTTGGTAATGTTTGGGTGTCCTTGTGTTGGTGGTGTCTGGGTATTAGTAGAATGTATGTCTGTGGAGTGAGTGTATTTGTGTATCTGTGTGTGTATGTGTGTTGGGGAAGCGATTGTGAGTTTGTGTATGTGTGTAGGGGATTGAATGTTTGTGTTGATGGTGGTGCCTGGATGTGTTTTGGGGTATTGATAATTTGGGTGTGTTATTAGGGTATTGGTAAGTGGGGTGTGTTTTTGGGGTATTGATAATTGAGGTGTCTTTAAGGGATATTCATAGGTTGGGTGTATTTAGGGGTATTGATAATTGGGGTGTGTTTTTGGGGTATTGATAATTGGAGTGTGTTTTGGGGTATTGATAATCGGGGTGTGTTTTGGGGGTATTGATAATTGGGGTGCGTTTTTAGGGTATTGAGAAGTGGGGTATGTTTTTGGGGTTTTGATAATTGAGGTGTGTTTTGGGGATATTCATAAGTGGGGTGTAATTAGGGGTATTGATAATTGGGGTGTGTTTTGGGGGTATTGATATGGACGTGTGTTTTTGGGATTTTGATAAGTGGGGTGTGTTTTGTAGTATTAATAATTTGTGTGTGTTTTGGGGTATTGATAATTGGGGTGTGTTTTGTAGTGTTGATAGTATGGGTGTGGTTTGGGGTATTGATAAGTGAGGTGTGTTTTGGGGTATTGATAAGGGTGTGTGTTTTTGGGGTATTGATAAGTGTGTGTGTTTTGGGGATATTGATAGGTGGAGTGTTTTTGGGTATTGATAATTGTGGTGTGTTTTGGGGGTATTGATAAGTGGGGTGTGTTTTGGGGTGTTGATAAGTGAGGTGTATTTTCTGGTATTGATAAGTGGGGTGCGATTTTGGGTATTGATAAGGGTGTGTGTTTTTGGGATATTGATAAGGATGTGTGTTTTTGGGGTTTTGATAGGTGGAGTGTGATTTGAGGTATTGATAATTGGGGTGTGTTTTTGAGGTATTGATAAGTTGTGTGTATTTTGGGGTATTGTTAAATGGGGTGTGTTTTAAGTTATTGATAATTGGGGGGTGTGTGTTGGTGTGCGTGTGTGTATGTGTATGGGTGTGTTGGAAAGAATAAGTGTTGGTATGTGTGTTTTGAGGAGGATGAGTGTTAGGGGATTGAGTGTGGGAGTGTGCGTTACGGGCAGTGACTGTGGGTGTGTTCAGGAAGTGCGTGTTACTCTGTGTGTTCGAGGAGTGAGTATGGGTGTATGTGTTGGGGGAATATGTGTGGATGTGTGTGTTGGAGGAGTGAGTGTGGGTGTGTGTGTATCAGAGGAGTGTAAGCGGGCGTGTTGGAGAGTGAGTGTAAATGCGTGTGTTGGGAGAGTGAGTGTGTATGTGTGTTTTGGGGGAGTGAGTGAGTGAGTGTGTGTGTGTGTGTGTGTGTGTGTGTGTGTGTGTGTGTGTGTGTGTGTGTGTGTGTGGTGTGTGTGTGTGTGTGTGTGTGTGTGTGTGTGTGTGTGTGTGTGTGTGTGTGTGTGTGTGTGTGTGTGTTGATGGTGTGTGGGTGTGTTTGTGTGTTGATGGTGATGTGTGTGGGTGTGTGTATGTTTGTGTTTGTGTTTGTGTGTGTGTGTGTGTGTGTGTGTGTGTGTGTGTGTGTGTGTGTGTGTGTGTGTGTTTGTGTGTGTGTGTGTGTGTGTGTGTGTGTGTGTGTTTTTGTGTGTGTGCGTGTGTGTGTGTGTGTGTGTGTGTGTGTGTGTGTGTGTGTGTGTGTGTGTGTGTGTGTGTTTGTGTGGGTGTTAATGGTGTGTGGGTGTGTTTGTGTGTTGGTGGTGACTTGTGACTGTGTGTGTTTGTGTTGGTAGTGTATGGGTGTCTGTGTTTTGATTGTGTCTGGGTATTAGTGGAATGTATGTCTGTGGATTGAGTGTATTTGTGTATCTGTGTGTGTATGTGTGTTGGGGAAGCGATTGTGAGTGTGTGTATGTGTGTAGGGGATTGAGTGTTTGTGTTGATGGTGGTGCCTGGGTGTGTTTTGGGGTATTAATAATTAGGGTGTTTTTTGGTGTATTGATAAATTTGGTGTGGTTTGGTGTATTGATAATTGGGGTGTGTTTTGTTGTATTGATAATTGGGGTATTAATAATTACGATGTGTATTGGGGTATTGATAATTGGGGTGTGTTTTTGGGTATTGATAAGTGGGGTGTGTTTTGGGGTATTGATAATTGCGGTGTGTTTTAAGATATTAATAATTTGGGTTTCTTTTGGGGTATTGATAATTGGGGTTTGTTTTTGGGGTATTGATAAGTGGGGTGTGTTTTGGTGTATTGATAATTGGGGTGTGTTTTGTAGTATTGATAATTGGAGTGTGTTTAAGGGTATTGATAATTGGGGTGTATTTTGGGGGTATTGATAATTGGGGTGTGTTTTTAGGGTATTGATAAGTGGGGTATGTTTTTGGGGTATTGATAATTGAGGTGTGTTTTGGGGATATTCATAAGTGGGGTGTGTTTAGGGTATTGATAATTGGGGTTTATTTTGGGGTATTGATAAGGACGTGTGTTTTTGGGATTTTAATAAATGGGGTGTGTTTTGTAGTATAAATAATTGGGGTGTGTTTTGGGGTACTGATAATTGGGGTGTGTTATGTAGTGTTGATAGCTGGGGTGTGTTTAGGGGTATTGATAAGTGGGGTGTGTTTTAGGGTATTGATAAGGGTGTGTGTTTTTGGGGTATTAATAAGGGTGTGTGTTTTGGGGATATTGATAGATGGAGTGTGTTTTGGGGTATTGATAATTGTGGTGTGTGTTTTTGGTATTGATAAGTAGGGTGTGTTTTGGGGTGTTGATAAGTGAGGTGTGTTTTGGAGTATTGATAAGTGGGGTGCGTTTTAGGATATTGATAAGGGTGTGTGTTTTTGGGGTATTGATAAGGATGTGTGTTTTTGGGGTATTGATAGTTGGGGTGTGTTTTGGGGTATTGATAATTGGGGTGTGTTTTTGAGGTATTGATAAGTTGGGTGTATTTTGGGGTATTTTTAAATGGGGTGTGTCTTAAGTTATTGATAATTGGAGTGTGTGTGTTGGTCTGCGTGTGTGTATGTGTAAGCGTGTGTTGGAAGGAATAAGTGTTGATGTGTGTGTTTTCAGGAGGATGAGTGTTAGGGGATTGAGTGTTAGAGTGTGCGTTACAGGGAGTGACTGTGGGTGTGTTGAGGGAGTGCGTGTTACTCTGTGTGTTCGGGGAGTGAGTATCGGTGTATGTGTTGGGGGAATATGTGTGGATGTGTGTGATGGGTGAGTGAGTGTGGGTGTGTGTGTATCGGAGGAGTGTAAGTGGGTGTGTTGGGGAGTGAGTGTATGTGCGTGTGTTGGGAGAGTGAGTGTGTATGTGTGTTTTGGGGGAGTGAGTGAGTGTGTGTGTGTGTGTGTGTGTGTGTATGTGTGTGTGTGTGTGTGTGTGTGTGTGTGTGTGTGTGTGTGTGTGTGTGTTATTATGTGTGTGTGTGTTTGTGTGTGTGTGTGTGTGTGTGTGTGTGTGTGTGTGTGTGTGTGTGTGTGTGTGTGTGTGTGTGTTGATTGTGTGTGGGTGTGTTTGTGTGTTGATGGTGATGTGTGGATGTGTGTGTGTGTGTGTTTGTGTTTGTGTTTTTGTGTGTGTGTGTGTGTGTGTGTGTGTGTGTGTGTGTGTGTGTGTGTGTGTGTGTGTGTGTGTGTGTGTGTGTGTGTGTTTGTGTGTGTGTGTGTGTGTGTGTGTGTGTGTGTGTGTGTGTGTGTGTGT
>JAPQNM010000044.1:23579650-23589650 GCA_029783475.1 Metacarcinus magister | reverse complement strand
TGGGGTATTGATAAGTGGGGTGCGATTTTGGGTATTGATAAGGGTGTGTGTTTTTGGGGTATTGATAAGGATGAGTGTTTTTGGGGTATTGATAGGTGGGGTGTGATTTGAGATATTGATAATAGGGGTGTGTTTTTGAGGTATTGATAAGTTGTGTGTATTTTTGGGTATTGTTAAATGGGGTGTGTTTTAAGTTATTGATAATTTGGGGGGGTGTGTGTTGGTCTGCGTGTGTGTATGTGTATTGGTGTGTTGGAAAGAATAAGTGTTGATGTGTGTGTTCTGAGGAGGATGAGTGTTAGGGGATTGAGGGTGGGAGTGTGCGTTACGGGGAGTGACTGTGGGTGTGTTCAGGAAGTGCGTGTTACTCTGTGTGTTCGGGGAGTGAGTATGGGTGTATGTGTTGGGGGAAAATGTGTGTATGTGTGTGTTGGGGGAGTGAGTGTGGGTGTGTGTGTATCGGAGGAGTGCAAGCGGGCGTTTTGGGGAGTGAGTGTAAATGCGTGTGTTTGGAGAGTGAGTGTGTATGTGTGTTTTGGGGGAGTGAGTGAGTGAGTGTGTGTGTGTGTGTGTGTGTGTGTGTGTGTGTGTGTGTGTGTGTGTGTGTGTGTATGTGTGTGTGTGTGTGTGTGTGTGTGTGTGTGTGTGTGTGTGTGTGTGTGTGTGTGTGTGTGTGTGTGTGTGTGTTGATGGTGTGTGGAGAGGACACAGATTTGTTGATGCTTTTACTCCATTAATGTATACCAGATAGAAAACCACTATATTTCATATCAGACAACCAGTCAAGAATAAATCTTAAAATAGATGACATCAATCGGATGAAGCATCTTATTGGGAATAAGTTATGCACTCTACTATTATTCCTGCACGCATTCACAGGATGTAATTCAACATCTCGTGTGTATGGCATTGGGAAAACAGCAGTATTTAAGAAACTCGTGGAAGATGATCAAGTCCTCCAGTTGTGTGCACTTCGAGAGGCCTGAGCCGCGCTGAAATACAGAAACTTGGCAGTCAAGCGATGGCTGTTATTTTTGGTGGGGAGAGCACAAGTTCTCTGGCAGCCATGCGTTGCAAGATATTCACAAAGAAGGTTGCGGCTGCAAAGACTTTCGTTACACCTGAACGTCTTCCCCCAACGGAATCTGCCACCAAGTTTCATCGTCTCCGAGTGCACTACCAGGTCATGGTTTGGATGGGGATGGAGGATGACCTCGATCCATTGGACTGGGGCTGGGGACTTAAGGAATCAAGACAGCTAGTTAGAGGAGGAGAGCTAATGATGAAAAGCTTTAGACTCTACCATGTTTAATAAAGCTGTGTGAATTGAACCCCCCCAGACATGTGAGCCATACTCCATACATGGGCGGATAAGGCCCCTGTACAGAGCAAGCAGCTGAGAGGGAGAGAACAGTGGACGCAGACGCCATAGGACACCTAACTTCTTGGAAGCTGATTTATCAAGAGTAGAGATATGATATTGCCAGTTTAGATTTTTAGTAAAGGATAGACCGATTGTGTTAAATGTGGAGGAGAGGGGAAGTTGAGTGTCATTGAAGAAGAGGGGATAGTTATCTGGAAGGTTATGTCGAGTAGATAGTATCTATCGCTATATGTCCGTATTTGCAGACCTATTTATATCTATCTGTGTACATTCCTACATCAGTCACTTTTGCCATTTATTGTTTGTTTGCATGACTGTTTATATATATGTGTGTGTGTGTGTGTGTGTGTGTGTGTGTGTGTGTGTGTGTGTGTGTGTGTGTGTGTGTGTGTGTGTGTGTGTGTGTGTGTGTGTGTGTGTGTGTGTGTGTGCGTGGAGGGAGGGGGGTAGAGTGGCAAGGGGGGAGAGTGAGTACTGTGTATATATATGAAAGCAATGCTTGATCTCTTGATTCTGCTCTCTCTCTCTCTCTCTCTCTCTCTCTCTCTCTCTCTCTCTCTCTCTCTCTCTCTCTCTCTCTCTCTCTCTCTTCTCTCTCTCTCTCTCTCTCTCTCTCTCTCTTTCTTTCTTTCGTAGCAATGAGTTCAAGTTAAACAAATTTCTATTAAAAAAGTGAAAGGCATAAAATGGTTCACAAACGTGAGGCTTAACGACCTAACAGTTACCGTATATAAGATTGAAAATCCTGTGAAGGTTACATAAGGATATGGAAAAAGGGCATTAAGACCAAAGGAACTGCCTCTTGATTATATACTGTATATTTTAATTCTTATGTTATAGACGCATAGTGACTAAACTTACATATTTACACACAAACAGAGGGGGGATGGAGGTAGGATATCTTCACTACATAGTGTAGTTGAGATGTAATGGACGGAGGGTGGAGATAGGATATCATCACTACATAGTGTAGTTGAGATGTTATGGACGCATAGAGACAACACTTGATAATTTCAACACGCACAGAAGAGGCAGAAGACAGCAGAGGTTGGAGTTAAACACAAACAGGTTGGACCCACAATATTTACTACTGGATGAAACTCCTTCAATATTCTCACCACCTTGGTTTATCAACCTGTCTTGTTTAGGTACGGAAACTAGTTCATTGAATTTCTTGATTCATATTAAAATGAATATGAACATGAATTATTACGATGTCCTGGGCGTGGCGGCCGACGCCACCCCGGAAGTAATAAGGAAACAGTTCCGCCGTCTCGCCCTTGTCACACACCCGGACAAGAACCCCGAGGACGTCAAGGCGGCCACTGTAAGGTTCCAGCTGCTCCAACGAGCTGTGGACACTCTGTCGGACCCCGAAAAGCGGGCAAGGTACGACGCCAAGCACGGGAGGCACCAACACCAGCCCCGGCAGGCTCGGAAGGATAAGGCCAAGCCTTCCTCCTCCTCCTCCTCCTCCTCCTCCTCCTCACACTCTTCTTCTTCTTCTTCTTCTTCTTCTTCTTCTTCTTCTTCTTCTTCTTCTTCTTCTTCTTCTTCTTCTTCTTCTTCTTCTTCTTCTTCTTCTTCTTCTTCTTCTTCTTCTTCTTCTTCTTCTTCTTCTTCTTCTTCTTCTTCTTCTTCTTCTTCTTCTTCTTCTTCTTCTTCTTCTTTTCTTCTTCTTCTTCTTCTTCTTCTTCTTCTTCTTCTTCTTCTTCTTCTTCTTCTTCTTCTTCTTCTTCTTCTTCTTCTTCTTCTTCTTCTTCCCGCAAGTTTTCCTTCTCTTCCTCTCCAACCTATACTTTCAAATATAAAACTACAGGAGCAGAGGAGGTGTCGGCTAAGGAAAGCAAGGCCAGGAAAAGGAGGCGACAGAGACAGAAGCAGAAGGAGCAGCGGAACTGAGCAGGCCGCTAAGATGGACCGGGAACTTGTACGGGCTGTGGCAAGCCGAGGTGAGGCGCCGTGCGGAAATTTCCTAATATCGACATACGCGTGCGTATCTATCTATCTCTCTTTCTATACGCCACATAGATAGAGAAATAGATAGATTAAACATTTTAATAAATCGACAATTACGACTTGTTGAGCTGGTAGGTAGGTAGTTAATTAGTTGTTAAGTAAGTAGGTAGGTAGGTAGGTAGGTAGGTAGGTAGGTAGTTAGTTAGTTAGTTAGTTAGTTAGTTAGTTAGTTAGTTAGTTAGTTAGTTAGATAGATAGGTGGTTAGGTGGTTAGGTAGGTAGTTGTTAAGTAGTTATGTATGCATGTGTACGTAAGTAGGTAGATACATGGGTATTATACTTTTAAGATCTATTATGTATGTAATTATAAGGTATGCATTTATTATGTATGTAATTATAAGGTATGCATTTATTATGTATGTAATTATAAGGTATGCATTTATTATGTATGTAATTTTAAGGTATGCATTTATTATGTAAGTATTTATTATGTATTATGTATGTATTTATGATGTATATATGTATTATGTATGTATTTATAAAAAAAAAAGTATGTATATGTCTATATTATGTATGTATCAATTATGTATGTATTGATAAAGAATATATTTCTATATATTTATATATTATGTATGTATTTATTGTGTATTATGTATGAATTTATGATGTATATATGTATTAGAAAAACCGTATATAAATGTAAATATTATGTATATATCAATTATGTATGTATTGCTAAAGAATAAATTTATATATATGTAAGTATTATGTATGTATATATTATGTTTGCCTTTACTATGTGTGTGTGCATGAATGCGTGTATGTGTATATATGTGAGTGTCAGTGTGTGTGTGTGTGTGCGTGTGTGTGTGTGTGTGTGTGTGTGTGTGTGTGTGTGTGTGTGTGTGTGTGTGTGTGTGTGTGTGTGTGTGTGTGTGTGTGTGTGTGTGTGTGTGTGTGTGTGTGTTGATGGTAGTGTGTGGGTGTCTGTGTGTTGGTGGTGATGTGTGTGTGTGTGTGTGTGTGTGTGTGTGTGTGTGTGTGTGTGTGTGTGTGTGTGGGTGTTGATGGTGTGTGGTTGTGTTTGTGTGTTGGTGGTGGCTTGTGACTGTGTGTGTTTGTGTTTGTAGTGTGTGGGTGTCTGTGTGTTGGTGGTGTCTGGGTATTAGTGGAATGTATGTCTGTGGAGTGAGTGTATTTGTGTATCTGTGTGTGTATGTGTGTTGGGGAAGCGATTGTGAGTGTGTGGATGTGTGTAGGGGATTGAGTGTTTGTGTTGATGGTGGTGCCTGGGTGTGTTTTGGGGTATTGATAATTAGGGTGTTTTGGTGTATTGATAATTTTGGTGTGTTTTGGTGTATTGATAATTGTGGTTTTTTTTGTATTGATAATTGGGGTGTGTTTTGGGGTATTGATAATTGGGATTTTTTTTGTAGTATTGATAAATGGAGTGTGTTTTGGGGTATTGATAATTCTGGTGTGTCTTTGGGGTATTGATAATTGAGAGGTGTTTTGGAGATATTCATAAGTGGGGTGTGTTTAGGGGTATTGATCATTGGGGTGTATTTTTGGGGTATTGATAAGGACGTGTGTTATTGGGATTTTAATAAGTGGGGCGTGTTTTGTAGTATTAATTATTGGGGTGTGTTTTGGGGTATTGATAATTGGGGTGTGTTTTGTAGAGTTGATAATTGGGGTGTGTTTTGGGGTATTGATAAGTGGGATGTGTTTTGGAGTATTGATAAGGTTGTGTATTTTTTGGGTATTGATAAGGGTGTGTGTTTTGGGGATATTGATAGGTGGAGTGTGTTTTGGGATATTGATAATTGTGGTGTGTTTTTTGGGTATTGATAAGTGGGGTGTGTTTTTGGGTGTTGATAAGTGAGGTGTGTTTTGGGGTAATGATAAGTTGGGTGCTCTTTTGGGTATTGATAAGGGTGTGTGTTTTTGGGGTATGATAAGGATGTGTGTTTTTGGGGTATTGATAGGTGGGGTGTTTTGGGGTATGATAATTGGGGTGTGTTTTTAGGGTATTGATAAGTTGTGTTTATTTTGGGGTATTGTTAAATGGGGTGTGTTTTAGGTTATTGATAATTGGGGTGTGTGTGTTGGTCTGCGTATGTGTATGTGTATGGGTGTGATGGAAAGAATAAGTGTTTATGTGTGTGTTTTGAGAAGGATGAGTGTTAGGGGATTGAGTGTGGGAGTGTGCGTTACGGGCAGTGACTGTGGGTGTGTTCAGGAAGTGCGTGTTACTCTGTGTGTTCGGGAAGTGAGTATGGGTGTATGTGTTGGGGGAATATGTGTGGATGTGTGTGTTGGAGAAGTGAGTGTGGGTGTGTGTGTATCAGAGGAGTGTAAGCGGGCGTGTTGGGGAGTGAGTGTAAATGCGTGTGTTGGGAGAGTGAGTGTGTATGTGTGTTTTGGGGGAGTGAGTGAGTGAGTGTGTGTGTGTGTGTGTGTGTGTGTGTGTGTGTGTGTGTGTGTGTGTGTGTGTGTGTGTGTGTGTGTGTGTGTGTGTGTGTGTGTGTGTGTGTGTGTGTGTGTGTGTGTGTGTGTGGTGTGTGTGTTGTGTGTGTGGTGTGTGTGGGTGTGTGTGTGTGTGTGTTTTTGTTTTTGGTGTGTGGGTGTGTGTTTGTGTGTTGATGGTGATGTGTGTGTGTGTGTGTGTGTGTGTGTGTGTGTGTGTGTGTGTGTGTGTGTGTGTGTGTGTGTGTGTGTGTGTGTGGTGTGTGTGTGTGTGTGTGTGTGTGTGTGTGTGTGTGTGTGTGTGTGTGTGTGTGTGTGTGTGTGTGTGTGTGTTTGTGTGTGTGTGTGTGTGTGTGTGTGGGTGTTGATGGTGTGTGGGTGTGTTTGTGTGTTGGTGGTGGCTTGTGACTGTGTGTGTTTGTGTTGGTAGTGTGTGGGTGTCTGTGTGTTGGTGGTGTCTGGGTATTAGTGGAATGTATGTCTGTGGAGTGAGTGTATTTGTGTATCTGTGTGTGTATGTTTGTTGGGGAAGCGATGTGAGTGTGTAGGTGTAGGGGATTGAGTGTTTGTGTTGATGGTGGTGCCTGGGTGTGTTTTGGGGTATTGATAATTAGGGTGTGTTTTGGTGTATTGATACTTTTGGTGTGTTTTGGTGTTTTGATAATTGGGGTGTGTTTTGTTGTATTGATAATTGGGGAATTAATAATTAGGGTGTGTATTGGGGTATTGATAATTGGGGTCTGTTTTTGGGGTATTGATAAGTGGGGTGTGTTTTGGGGTATTGATAATTGGGGTGTGTTTTGGGATATTAATAATTTGGGTTTGTTTTGGTGTATTGATAAGTGGGGTGTGTTTTGGGGTATTGATAATTGGGGTATGTTTTATAGTATTGATAATTGAAGTGTGTTTAAGGGTATTGATAATTGGGGTGTGTTTTGGGGGTATTGATAATTGTGGTGTGTTTTTAGTGTATTGATAATTGAGGTGTGTTTTGGGGATATTCATATGTGGGGTGTGTTTAGGGGTATTGATAATTGGGATGTGTTTTTGGGGTATTGATAAGGACATGTGTTTTTGGGGATTTTGATAAATGGGGTGTGTTTTGTAGTATTAATAATTGGGGTGTGTTTTGGGGTACTGATAATTGAAGTGTGTTTTGTAGTGTTGATAGCTGGGGTGTGTTTTGGGGTATTGATAAGTGGGGTGTGTTTTGGGGTATTAATAAAGGTGTGTGTTTTTGGGTTATTAATAAGGGTGTGTGTTTTGGGGATATTGATAGATGGAGTGTGTTTTGGGGTATTGATAATTGTGGTGTGTTTTTTGGGCATTGATATGTGGGGTGCGGTTTTGGGTATTGATAAGGGTGTATGTTTTTGGGGTATTGATAAGGATGTGTGTTTTTGGGTTATTGATAGGTGGGGTGTGTTTTGGCCTATTGATAATTGGGGTGTGTTTTTGAGGTATTGATAAGTTGGGTGTATTTTGGGGTATTTTTAAATGGGATATGTCTTAAGTTATTACTAATTGGAGTGTGTGTGTTGGTCTGCGTGTGTGTATGTGTATGGGTGTGTTGGAAAGAATAAGTGTTTATGTGTGTGTTTTGAGGAGGATGAATGTTAGAATATTGAGTGTGGGAGTGTGCGTTACGGGGAGTGACTGTGGGTGTGTTATGGAGTGCATGTTACTCTGTGTGTTCGGGGAGTTAGTATGGGTGTATGTGTTGGGGGAATATGTGTGCATGTGTGTGTTGGGGGAGTGAGTGTGGGTGTGTGTGTATCGGAGGAGGGTAAGCGGGTGTGTTGGGGAGTGAGTGTAAATGCGTGTGTTGGGAGAGTGAGTGTGTATGTGTGTTTTGGGGGAGTGAGTGAGTGTGTGTGTGTGTGTGTGTGTGTGTGTGTGTGTGTGTGTGTGTGTGTGTGTGTGTGTGTGTGTGTGTGTGTGTGTGTGCGCGTGTGTGTGTGTGTGTGTGTTGAATGTGTGTGGGTGCGTTTGTGTGTTGATGGTAATGTGTGGGTGTGTGTGTGTGTTTGTGTTTGTGTTTGTGTGTGTGTGTGTGTGTGTGTGTGTGTGTGTGTGTGTGTGTGTGTGTGTGTGTGTGTGTGTGTGTGTGTGTGTGTGTGTGTGTGTGTGTGTATATGTGTGTGTGGGTGTTGATGGTGCGTGGGTGTGTTTGTGTGTTGGTGGTGGTGTGTGACTTTGCGTGTTTGTGTTGGTAGTGTGTGGGTGTATGTGTGTTGGTGGTGTCTGGGTATAGTGTATTCTGTGGAGTGAGTGTATTTGTGTATCTGTGTGTGTATGTGTGTTGGGGAAGCGATTGTGAGTGTGTGTATGTGTGTAGGGGATTGAGAGTTTGTGTTGATGGTGGTGCCTTGGTGTGTTTTGGGGTATTGATATATAGGGTGTGTTTTGGGTATTGATAATTTTGGTGTGTTTTGGTGTATTGATAATTGGGGTGTGTTTTGTTGTATTGATAATTGGGGTATTAATAATGAGGGTGTGTACTGGGGTCTTGATAATTGGAGTGTGTTTTTAGGGTATATGTAAGTGGGGTGTGTTTTTGGGTATTGATAATTGGTGTGTGTTTTGGGATATTAATAATTGGGGTGTGTTTTTGGGTATTGATAATTGGGGGTGTTTTTTTTGGGTATTGATAAGTGGGGTGTGTTTTGGGGTATTGATAATTGGGATTTTTTTTGTAGTATTGATAAATGGAGTGTGTTTTGGGGTATTGATAATTCTGGTGTGTCTTTGGGGTATTGATAATTGGGGTGTTTTTTTAGGGTATTGATAAGTGGGCTGTGTTTTTGGGGTATTGATAATTGAGAGGTGTTTTGGAGATATTCATAAGTGGGGTGTGTTTAGGGGTATTGATCTTTGGGGTGTGTTTTTGGGGTATTGATAAGGACGTGTTTTTTTTGGATTTTAATAAGTGAGGCGTGTTTTGTAGTATTAATTATTGGGGTGTGGTTTGAGGTATTGATAATTTGGGTGTGTTTTGGTAGTGTTGATAATTGGGGTGTGTTTTGGGGTATTGATAAGTAGGGTGTGTTTTGGAGTATTGATAAGGGTGTGTATTTTTGGGGTATTGATAAGGGTGTCTGTTTTGGGGATATTGATAGGTGGAGTTTGTTTTGGGATATTGATAATTGTGGTGTTTTTTTTGGGTATTGATAAGTGGGGTGTGTTTTGGGGTGTTGATCAGTGAGGTGTGTTTTGGGTTAAATATAATTTGGGTGTGTTTTTGGGTATTGATATTGGTGTGTGTTTTTAGGGTATTGATAAGGATGTGTGTTTTTTGGGTATTGATAGGTGGGGTGTGATTTGGGGTATTGATAATTGGGGTGTGTTTTTTGGGTATTGATATGTTGGGTGTATTTTGGGGTATATTTAAATGGGATGTGTTTTAAGCTATTGATAATTGGGGTGTGTGTGTGTTGGTCTGCGTGTGTGTATGTGTATGGGTGTGTTGGAAAGAATAAGTGTTGATTTGTGTGTTTTGAGGAGGATGAGTGTTAGGGGATTGAGTGTGGGAGTGTGCGTTACGGGGAGTGATTGTGGGTGTGTTGATGGAATGCGTGTTATTCTGTGTGTTCGGGGAGTGAGTATGGGTGTATGTGTGTGTTGGGGGAGTGAGTGTGGGTGTGTGTGTATCGGAGGAGTGTAAGCGGGTGTGTTAGGGAGTGAGTGTAAATGCGTGTGTTGGGAGAGTGATTGTGTATGTATGTTTTGGGGGAATGAGTGAGTGAGTGTGTGTGTGTGTGTGTGTGTGTGTGTGTGTGTGTGTGTGTGTGTGTGTGTGTGTATGTGTGTGTGTGTGTGTGTGTGTGTGTGTGTGTGTGTGTGTGTGTGTGTGTGTGTGTGTGTGTGCGTGTCTATGGTGTGTGGGTGTGTTTGTGTGTTGATGGTGATGTGTGGGTGTGTGTGTGTTTGTATTTGTGTTTGTGTGTGTGTGTGTGTGTGTGTGTGTGTGTGTGTGTGTGTGTGTGTGTGTGTGTGTGTGTGTGTGTGTGTGTGTGTGTGTGTGTGTGTGTGTGTGTGTGTGTGTTTGTGTGTGTTTTTGTGTGTGTGTGTGTGGGTGTTGATGGTGTGATGGTGTGTTTGTGTGATGGTGGTGGCATGTGACTGTGTGTGTTTGTGTTGGTAGTGTGTGGGTGTCTGTGTGTTGATGGTGTCTGGTTATTAGTGGAA